>PVKB01004546.1:0-136354 GCA_004027205.1 Ctenodactylus gundi
AGGGGGCAGGGCATGGCGGTGGCTTCAAACCCCGATTCGCATGGAAAAACAACTTAAAAGCCATCAAAGCAACTAGGAGCCAATCCCTCCCCAGGCAGGAAGAAGAACTCAAGAACCAAAGCGGGGGTTTAGGTGTGTAGGGGAGGGGGGAGGGGAGGGAGGGGGGCGGGAACTCAAAAGTGAGGTGGTCCGGTGGAGGCACTCGGGTGGGGATGGACAGTGTCCGCTGAAGAGTCAGCAAGCCACAGCTCGGGGGCGGGAGGGCTCTGCTGGGCATTTTGGTGTGAGAGAGACCCTCCGGGTACTTCTCCAGACACCAAAATGGGGGTGCAGAGGCGGGGAGGGCAGAGGAAAGATGCAGGAAGATGTGCAGCCTCAGGGAGGGGCCCCTCGGTCAGATTACACCTGTCCGGTGGGAAGCCAGCTGGGTGGTCAGAGACAGACTGCTCTTTCTGAGGTAATGAGGACTGAACCCCAGGGCCTTCACACTGAACCGCAGACTTGACCCTTCTCATCTTTATTTTGAGACAGGGACTCATTAAGTTGACTGCCCGGGCCAGGCTGGAACTTGGCAATCCTCCTGTCTCAGCCTCCCAGAGCTCTGGGAGGACCTCGTGTGCCACCAACACCTGGCAGGAGGCCGAATTTCCAAGCTCACTTCTGGTGCCCTCTAGACCACCCCCTCACCCCTCACCTGAGGCCCAGAGGTGGCGGGAGGCAGCACTCTGGGCCCTCCCCCACTGCCGGGTCACCGGCCCTGGGACTCACAACCCAAAAGAGGCCTGGCCAGCAGCCTTGGCAAGCGGGGCGGTGGTTTTAAATTGAACATTAAGTTTTAATGTTTTTGTGGGGGGTGGGGAGGAATTACCCCCCCCCCCCTTCTGTCTTCGGCCAATTGATTCTTGTGACCCCACCCTGTCCCTGGCCACCCTGCCGGGCCACAGGCTCTCCAGGTGTAATCAGTGTCCTCTCATACACCCCCCACCCCGCCGGGGAGGAAGCAGTGCAGGAGGGCGGGCAACAGGCAGCAGGCGACAGTGGTCCCAGCTCAGTGTTCCTGCACACGACCCGCCGAGGAGGGTGCCCTCCCCCCAGCCCCACCCGGGTGCGGGAAGGCAGGGTGGGCCGGGGCCTCTCAGGGTGGGGGCCAGTACCAGTACTGGAAGCTGAGGGACGTCTCTTGGGGCTCTAGGATGGGAGCGTCTGTGCCCACCCATCTTGGAGACACAGAGGCAAAGGGAAGACTCAGGTCACACCTACCAATTCTAGGTCCGGGTAATCGACAATTATTTTCCCCTTTGGTGACACTGAGGACCAAACCCAGGTTCTTCCTGCTGAGCTACATCCCTGGTCCTTTTTAGATTTTTTTTTTTCCTTTCAGGTAAAGAATATTGCTAAGTTACTAAGTTACCCAGGCTGGGTTCTAACTTGCAATCCTCCTGCCTCAGCCTCCGTGAGGAAGGGAGATGGCAGGCCTGCGTCACCACACTTTCTAAGTCATGTGACTTATTTAAAATGGTTTGTCCGATGGAACAGCATGTACTGGACTGAGCCGAAAGGCTGCGGGCCAGGGCCCAGAGCTCTACAGAAGCTGGAGGCTGAAGCAGTCTAGACTCTCCTGGGGCCCAAATCAAGCCTTGGGACTCAAGAGTGGGGAGGATTCCAGTCCCCTGGCCTCCTGCAGAACAAGTTCTCTACAGCCCGTGGAGAGTGGACAGTCCCTTCTGGTGTCTGTGCTTGTCCAGGCAGGCGGGTGACACCATCTGCACGGTGCTGTGCACCCTGTCTCACAGATGCTGGGATTCTAGACCATCTGTAGCCCCAGACTCACACCATGAAGGCCCAGGTAAGTTTTAAGAGACAAAGAGCCCTCAAGGAGCCATCCACGTGATCACCTTCCCAGCCGCAGCTGCCCATACGAGCCACCAGGGGCTGGACCTCGGAGCCGACCCTAGAGGTCCAGAGGTCATGTGGACAGAAGGACAAGTTCAGTCTGAGCCCTCTGCCTGCCCTACCAACAGCCAGGTAGGGACTGTCCCTTCTAACACCCAGCGAGGACAAGACACTACGTCAAAGCTGGCTGACTTTCAGACAGTGTCACACTTGCTGGGCTCTGGGCTCTAGTTTTCTTGCGGCTGGTAGGCTGGTAGCTACTTGTAAGGCAAGGTTAGTTGCCGTTTTGTTTTGCACAGAGCTACCCCTGTAGCCTTTAACTTCTTATTTTGAGAAAGGGTCTCATTAAATTGCCAAAGGGCCTAGGCCGAGCTCCAACTCTAGATCCTTCTGCCTCAGCCTCCTAGAGTAATGGCCTGGTTTATCCAGTTCCCAAAACTGAGTATCACAGCTTTTCTGTGAATATTAAAACTTCCTGGGGGAGGGGGACGGCAGCAGTGGCTCTGGAGAAGCCACCAAAGTTCCCAGAGACAGGGTCAGAACCAGGAGGAAAGCACCAGGAACAAAGTGCAGCCTGAGATGTTTTTAAAGACTTTCCTCATACGCTGTCTCCATGAGACAGCGGACAGACACAGGAGCTGTGCCCGGGGATGTGCCCGGGTGACGCAATCTTGGGCACAGGCCTGGTGGGCAGGGCCTCAGTGGATTGTAGCCAGTGGTGCTGCGGAGGGCACATTCAGGACCTAGAAGAGTGCTCAGACAAGGAAAGAGGGACCCTGAAAGGTTCTAAAGGACAACCCCAAGGTCCCATATCAGGGCAGGGACAGAGCCAGGGTTAGAACCTGAGTCGGCCGCACCCACCCCAGTGTCTGAGCTCACACTAGGCTGCACTGGCCCTGCCAGCCACATCTGAGAGTCCCCAGAGACCCTGGCTCTCTGGGATGAACATCACCGGGACCTCACTGTGGTCGAGGGGCTGGGGAACCTCTCCTGTCTTGTGAGGCTTCCTAGAGGCTTGGCCCATGATGGAGGTGAGAAGGACACTGGCCTCTAATCGCACAATGTCACCTGGACAAGCTGGCTCGGGCTTCGTGACTGGAGGGCTGAGGGGCAGGTGGGGACAGGAGGTAAGCACAGCCACCCTGGAGGGTGGGGAGCGAGCAGGGGGCTAAGGGTTAGGAAACTCAGAGGACAGTTTTAGAGGTTTCTAAAAATTTTTTTGGAGTGGATGGGGGTCCTCAGGGACGCTGGACTTTTCTTTCGGAGGGAGAGGATGGGATGTGCATCTTGAGGGTTTGCAGGAAAGACACAGAGGAGAGACAGAGAGAGAAAGAGGAGGTGAGAGAGAGAGAATCGGGAGACAGAGCAGGGAGAGGCTGTGTCCAAATCCCCCTGGGTTTTCTTGAGAATCTCACAGCTCTGATGCTCAGGGGACTCAGAAAGTGACCGCGCCATGTCGCTGAACAGAAGACACCTGGGCCTGGGCCCAAGCCCAAGATGGGGAAGCAGCCAGCACCGTCCAGGAGGCGGAGACGTAGCACTGCTGGCCGGCCCGCCTCTGTGGCTCCTGCCCTGGCTGGAGGGCGGCTCTGGCCACATGCCTGGCTGGGCTGCATAAAGCCATCACAAGCTGCCATCTCGAGAGCCATGTGCCTAGCACATGCGCCAGGAGGGTGGTGCTGGCGTCGCTTTCTCCCCACTTTTGTGCTCACAACTCTTCTCCAGGTAAAGAATCTAAAGCCAGGGCTTTCCCATGAGCTACAGACCCAGCCCATTTACATTTTTTTTTTTTTTTAGAAACAGGGTCTTGCAAAGAAACAAGTTCCCCAGGCTGGGCAGGAACTTGGAATCCTTCTGCCTCAGCCTCCCAGGGCGCTAGGATGACAGACTGTCACCAGGTCTGGCACACCCGCCACTATCTGGACACATCGCTCCACTGCACACAAGCCGAGCGCCAGTCCCCTGCAGCTAATGCTTAATGGTCTGGTTTCCTCTGGGTTTGTTTTGGCTATTTGGAAGCCGGAAATAGAGGCAGAGGAAAGAAAACTGTTTGAAAATGAAGCCCCTTCCAACACCATGGCCTGGGAGGGGCACTGAGGGACCAGCTCCGGGAAAGGTGGCTGGCTGTGGAGCCCAGAAATGCAGGAGCTGGCTCCATGCACCCTGCCCGGACCCGACCTCCCACCTGGCCTCGTCTGTACCCTGTGCCTTGTGCCTGGACACTCTGGGTGGTCACTTTCTGCCTGGCATCCGGGCTGCGGGAAACCCTTTCCACCCACCCGAATGAAAAACTGGGACAGGAACACTGGCTTTGATTTAAAAAAAAAAAAAATCACAATGCGTTTGGAGAACCACACAGCACAGCTCAGCCCAAAGAACAAACAAACCAACCAAAATGAAAAGCACAGAAAACAAGACCAAAAAAACCCTCCAAAAAATGACAAAAAAAGAACGAATTGCTTTAGGGAAGAAAAGTGGGAACTCCAGGTAAAGGGGATGGGAAGGGAGAAAGGTGAGGGAGGGAAAAACTTATCGATTCCCCCGCCCCCAAAAAAACCAAATCAAAAAAAAAAGAAAAAAAAGAAAAGAAAAGAAAACCCAAAGAAAAGAAGAAAAAAAAGAACGGAAGACAAGAACACTTCAACAGAAGGCGCCGGGAAAATCACCAAACCGACAGAGTGTCATGCACAGAAATTTGTACATTCTCCCAACATGCATCAGGCCCGAGTTACCATGGCGACGAGTGCAAAAAAAACTTAGCAACGACATCACCAACAGATGCACAGGCCACCATTACGCAAGCATGTGTGCGGCCGGCCCTGCGCCAGGCTGGGCGCGGCTGAGAGATTTTTATTTTTCTGTGTGTCTTTCTGGGTTTTGCTTTCATTTGGCAGGATTTTTCGTATGTGCGTTTGCTCGCTTTGTGAGTTTCTGTATTATTTTAGAGCACATTGATGGTTTTGTGTGTCACGTGTCTGCATGTCACTGTGTGGTGTCTGTGTGTGTTCTGTGTGCGTGTGTGTCATCTTTTCGTGTTTTTTTTTTTTTCCCATTTTTTTCCCTCTCCGAAATGTAAAAATGTAGGTAAAGAAAGTAAAAAAGAAAAAAAACACACCAACCTTCTCGAAGCTCTGAGGGATGAAAAGGGGGTTTTGATGCAGGGCACAATGACATGGGGGGAGAGAAAAAATACGGGGAAAATACAGAGAGTAAAAAGCGACTTCCCAAGGCTCACACTGCGATCGCCCGCTCACTTTTTTTTTTAATCTTTAAACCAAAAAACAACAAAAAAAATTAAACTTAAAAAAGAAAAAAGAACAGTAATGACTTTTTTCCACATTCCTCCACTCTTCGCCCTGAATACACACGATCTATACTTCATCTTCTTTTAATTCTTTTTCTGAACTCAACTTTGGAGCACCTGAGGCCCAGGTACAGACCAGCAGGTGGGTCCCTAGCACGGAGGGGCTAGTCTCGGGCCCCTCGCTCCAGCCCCCTTCCCCAGCCACCCCGGCCTCGCTCATGCCCCACTGCTCCCTCTCTCCTCTCTCTCTCTGACCCTGAACAACTCACAACCCCCATCCCAGACATCGGCAGAGAAATCAGAGAAACGAGGTTAGATGAGACAGCCCCTCCATCCATCACGGACGCGTTACGACTCACCGGAGAAGTGTCGGCGGCAGCCCGCACAGACCCTGTACCCTGCCCCTCCGTCCTCCCTCCCTGTGGCCGCCTCCTCCTCCTCCTCAGACCTGGGGCACCCACACCCACGGCCCAGGATTTGGGAATTTGCTTTAGTGCTGGGGGAGCGTGGTCAACGGGACAAAGGGTCTGAGGGGCTGTGGCAGCAAGTAGAGGCGCCACCGTAGTAGAGGGCCAGGGCCGGGGGCGTGAGCACCACACGGGGCACACCGAGGCCCAGAGCAGGGCACAACCGAGCATACAAGCCCGCCAGGGCCCTCGGTGTGCTGGGGAAAGGCTGTTTCTACTACGAATCTCATCAGAAACAACCTTCGGGAGGCAGGGCGTGGAGGACACAGGAGTCAAATTTCTGAGCAGTCCTAAGACAGCCAAAAAGGCTGTCCTTTCTGTGGCACTGGGGATCGAGCCCAAGGATTTCACCAGGGTACAGCCCAGCCCATTTTTATGTTGAGCCAGGGTCTCGCCAAGTTGCCGAGTGGCACAGGCTGGTCTTGACCTTGTGATCCTTCTGTCTCAGTTTCCCAGAGTGCTGGGATGACAGGCATGCACCACTGGGCCTGGCTCCAACTGAGGCTACAAGGGGTCAGCAGAGGCACCGGGGCCTGCGGAGCCCCCAGTGTCCTCTGGGCAGGCAGCAGGGAGCCCAGTGGGAAGCTTCTTTGCAGGAAAGGGCACTGATAGGGGAGGGACGAGGACCACAGGCTCTGGCTACCATGGCGCGGGGAACTGGGATGGGAGGGCAGGGAGCTGGGCAAACCCGGCGGGGTGGGGGTGGGGGTGGGACCCCCCCTTGGTGTGTGTGGCTGCTGTGGTCCCGAGGGCCCTGGGATCTGGACTGCAGGTAGTGCTGGGGCCAGCGGACAGGGTGGGAGCAGCCTTGAAGACCCCTCCCTGGAGATGGGGGAGCTAGACTGGGGTGGGGGCCAGTGAGGCGGGAGCTACGAGGCCACAGATTTTGGAAAAGCAAAGCCAGCACACACACAGGAACACACAGCACACCACAGAAGCCAACTGGGTGGGGAAGGGGAGGCGGGGCGGGGGGGCAGAGGCCTGCAGGCTCCCCCACCTCTGTAGGCCCAAGACTGACCCCCCACACCCCCTTCCCTCCAAGCCCGCCGCCACCCCTGCCCCGTGGGGACACGTGTCACCAGTGCCGGGACAGGAGAATTTAAACTGCCCACCTCCCCCCTGCTCTGCCTTCTTCCAGCCGATGAAATTGGGGTTCTGAGAAAAAGAGAAAAGGCTGTCTGCTCTGGGATCGCTCCCCTGGGGGAGGAAGAGGATGCCCGGTCCAGCACCCACAGGACCCAGGGAGGGGTCTTCTTGCTCGGGTCTGCGGGGACGGGGGAGCCCGGAGGCTGTGAGCCCGAGGAGGGGTTTGGAGACAGGTGGGTCCCTGCCTGTGACCGGGACGTGGCATCCCCTACCTCTCACGTAGAGGTTGGCAGGCGAGGAGTAGCGGACACCAGCGCTGTTGGTGGCCACACACTCGTATTTGCCCTGGTCGGTCTCCTCGCTGCTTTCGATCTGCAGAGCCCCTGGAGAGACGGGAGAACACGCGGCACTTAGGGCAGGGTCCGGGGTGGGGTGGGCGGGGGTCACCCCAGAGTCCAATCTGGCCGCACCAGAGACGGAGTCAGAGCGGTGAGTTCGTCCAGCAGCTCTGGCTGAGGCCAGGGCCTCCCAGCTCAGGTCCCCCGGCCACAAGGCTGGCCCATGTGGGCCAACACGTCCTCAGCCAGAGCCCCGCTCTCGCCATGGAAGGATCTGGGGGGCTATCAAGCGGGACCAGAATGTCACGGGGTATGGGGCGTGTGCGGCATGGGCAGCAGGTGTGTGTCCGATGAGGGAGCGTGTGTGCCTTGAGTGGGTGTGACGTGGGGGATGTGTGTGGTGCAGGCAGTGTGTGAGATGGGGGTGTGTGTGGTGTGGGTTGTATAACTGCCTTGGTTTGGGTCTGGAACGTCGCCCAGAAGCCTCACGTAGCTGAACATTATGGATGCCTACGGAGCCACGTGCTGGTCAGAGCCAGGCTTAGGTGGAAAGGGCAGATCACCCAGGCCTGACCCGGAAGGGCACCTGCCAGCTGCGCCCTCCTCCCTGGCTTGGCTTCCTGTCTGCCACGCTGTCACGGCTCTCCCAGTACCTCTGCACCACCCGTGTGTGGACAGAGACCGTCAGAAGCCGAGAGCTAAAATAAATCCTTCCTCCCTGAACTGTGGCTGCTGGGTGTCCTGGCCCAGCGCTGAGAGGATCACTAGGTCAGGGGTGTGGGGGTGCACAGGGTATGGGGTGCATGCTGAACGCCCTCAGCGACCCTCGGCACCAAGCACAGTGAATTGGAGTGTGGGAGCTGCCGGTTACTCCCGGGGTCTTGGTCAGTCAAACACACATGAGCCTCAGTTTCTCCAGTGTGACCGGTGCCCTGGCATTCAGGCCTCGGGCCCAGTAGATAGGCCAGTCCTTAGGAAAGGTCACACCCGTCCCAGGTCAAGGACATGGAGACCAGTGCTAAGTCTAGAATGTCTGAAGGCAGGGCATGCGTGTGTGCTGGCCAGATGGGATTTTAGCCAAACCCAATGAATCTGGACACACCCAGCAGAGACACCCTGGCCCCGGGTTCGAGACTCTTAGGCTGACTCAAGGGCAGAATGTTCCAGAGTGTTCCAGCTGCATCTGGCAGGAGCCTCTGAGGCTGTACAGCTAAAAGGCCTCAGGGGGTCTGGAGTCAAGAGCTGTGTCAAAGAATTTGTTGGCTGTGAGTCAGTAAAAATATAAAGGAAGTGGGCATGGTGGCATGTGTCAGTCAACCCGGGGACGGGGAAGGCTGAGGCAGGAAGACTGTGAGTTTGAGGCCAGCCTGGACTACACAGGGAAACACTGTCCCCAACCACCTGCCCCCCCAAAAGAAACCCCAAGGCAGTGTAAGGAGAAGGCTGATTTTCTCAAGCATGTCTAGTCACAGAGGCCTCCCTGGCCCAGGGTCTCAGTGCCGGGTGGGCCAGTGTCCCCTTGCCGTGCTGGGGGCTGCGGCGCCATCCAGAACCTCGCTTTCCATAGCCATTAAGGGGGAAAAAAAAAAACAAGAACAACAGCCTGAAGAATTTCTGACACCCCAAAACAAGAGCATGCCTCTGACGTCCCCAGGTCATGTGCAAATGACCTCTTCACAAGGACATAAGGTTGAGTGTGTCTGAAACCCACGGGCCTGGATTAAAGTCTGGATTTTCACCACAAAATAAAGCCGTGTGGATGTTAAGTAGGTTTGGGAGGCACACCGGCATCCAGGGGCCAGAGAGGGTGGGGATCCCCACCGAGGTCACACAGCCCTGGGGTCAGGGTTGGCAGAGCTGTGGCCAGGCTGTTCCGGCCTGAGCTCCGGGCAGCACTGGCAATGGTTTGTATGCGGCCTTTAAGGCGCCTATGTGACCTCAGGCTGGCATGTTCCCCCGTCATGAAAGTTCGGGGTAACCCTACTGTCTTCTTCTTGCTAAAGACAAGGCGTCTGAGTCGCACAAGCTCTGCTCAACCTTGTGTCCCTCCTGCCCGGCTCCTAGGTGGCAGGAGGGCAGACCTGAGCCACTGACGGAGGCTCTGCAGAGGCCCAGGGCCTGCAGCAGGGCTCCCCGACCCCTGGGTGGGTGTGGAGGGGTCATAGCGCCTGCCCCCATGGCACAGCAGCCTGGGGAGGTGCCCGCTGCCACGCTTGGTACCCGGCCACAGAAGCACAGAGACAGACACAGACTGGGGGGGGGACGCCCACCCCAGGAGCCCTGGCGGAGGTGGGGCCGGCGCTTACCTCGGATCGGAGTGCTTTCTGAAAGGGAAGCAGAGACAACGGGGTGAATCAGCTGAACGGGGCGTGGAGGCGGGGCCAGGCCAGGTGGCCTCTCCGCTGGCCCTGAGCCTCCAGGCCTGGTGGGCCTTGCTGGGGTGGATGGCCCTGGGTGCGGTAGGGTCTGCCAGCACCCCGCTGGAGCTAAGAGCCTCCTAGGGGCTGTAGTGGCAGGAGAGGGGAGGCTAAAAACCCCTTGGATGGGCAGGGCGTTCCTACACCCTCGGGACTGCTGCAGGTCTGAGGACAGAGGCCATGACCGCCCTGGCGTCTGTCACTCTGGGAGCCCAGGAAGGGGGCTGCTTTCCAGGCCGAAAGGGAAAGGCAGGCCAGGGGTAGCTGTCAGGGTCTTGTTAGAGATGAGGACAGGAGAAATTAGTGCCTGGGGCTGGCATTGAGGGAACGGGGGGAAGGTGTCACCCACAGGCCAGGTAGGAGAGACAAGGGACGCAGACGAGGGCTGGCAGTCGGGAGAGGGGACCCTAAAATCTTGCTCGACCCCCAAAGGAAAAGAGGAAAGTGTCCGATCTATCAGTCTAGGCCCCAGGGAAAATACCCTGCAGAGGTCCAGGAGAGGACCTGGCTGGAATGGCACCCCTTGCCCTCCGCCCTGGGTGGCCGGAGCGCCCAGCCCCGCGTCTATGCTCAGGTGGCTAGGTACAAGATGACCTGAGGCCAGCACTACGGCGCCACCGTGGCAGCCAGGTAGGTAACAGAACACGGATCCTTCCTTGTGGCCCAGGCCCGCTGCACAGAGCGCAGCCTGAGGGCAGGAGGGCACTACGGAGCCTGTGGTAGCGAGAACTTGGAACCTCCGCCGGAGCTACATCCCAGCCCCCCTCTCCAACTCCTTATTTTTGAGACAGGGTCTTGCTAAGCTATATCTCCCAAGCTGGCTCAATTCTGGGATCCTCCAGCCTCAGCTTCCCAGAGTGCCAGGGTGACAGGCATGCCACCCCCGCAGTCTCCTGAGACAGCCTCAGGCCATGTAAGGAAAATCTGCCCACTTTCCACAGGAGCAAATGGGCGCCGGCTGGAAGCCATGATCGTAGTGGCAGAACGGGGGCTAGCCCTTCCTCCGAGCTGTCCCGCTGTACCTCAAGGGTAAGGACAGAAGCCAGGAAGAAGAACCAGGCTTCCAAAGATGGCTGAATCATCCATGGCTACCATACTGAGCCAAAAAGATGAATTCCTTGGGGATTAAAAGTAGATGCACCTCCTAACCTGAGAAGGTGAGAGAGAATCAGTACGGTCCAGTAGCAGTCACTCTCACCTTAGTAAGAATCAGCCCAAGATTTTGTTTCAAAGTAGAAAGTCTGGATGAAGGGGAAAAGAGGGTATGAAATACCCAGAACCAATTCCTATAGCTTTGGCCCCCAAACTTCAGTAAGTAAATCCTTTTCTAGCATCACTGAACCCCAGAATGCAGCAAAGAAACTCCTCCCACCTCAGAGGGTCCGGGGACCCTGTCGGGTTCCCTTTCCTCTTTTCCTCCTGGGTCTGTCTCTGCGCCTTGCAGGCGTGGGGTGGGGAGTGCCGAGGCCGGCGGGGTGGCCGGGGAGGCGTTAGTACACATGCCACGCAGAATGGGTCACGGTGACAGTCACGGTGGCTGTTAGTGTGGGGGGAGAGGCAGGGCCATGGGCGGGCGTTAGTGGGTGGCGGTGCAGCAATCAGACTTACCAAAGGTTTCTGACCGTTTACAAAGAGGGGCAAGAAGAGAGAACAGTCATGTTAACGGAGGCTCCGGGAGCACGCGCTGTGCGTGCAGGCGGGTGGGCGGGCGGGGCGGGGGTGGCCGGCCTTCTCGGGGCCACCTGGGGCCACCTGGCCCTTGGCACACACCAAGCGCTGCCCTGTGGGCATGTCTCAAACATGCTCAGAGACTGGCACGCGTCATGGGAGGGTGGGGGCTCATGAGGGCTGGAGGGTGAACAACTGGCAAGGGTGGCGGGCACCAGGCTCGGTGGTCCCAGCCGCATAGGGCAGGACCCGGCTGCAACCCTGGCACCTGGCAGGAACCTGCACAACCAGGACCTGATCTCCGGGCGTCAACTCTGGGGTCACTGTGAGCTCCGAGTGCTGGGGTCCTAGCCAAGTGGCCCAGGGCCTGGGGGACAGGCGGCCGCGGAGGTGGGGCCTCAGCAGTGGGGATGGAAGTCAAGAGGGCCACGCGTGGCACAATGCACAGGGGACACGGGCAAGGCCACACATGCGAATGACGACAGGGGTGACTCCATGGCAGAAACGCGTGTGCATTGACCCACATATTCACCGGGGCCTGAGGTGTGTGACTGCGTGTGCACACATGGCCCTGCACATGGGCATGCAGGCCAAGATGTGGCGGCCTGAGTGTGGGTGGAGGGAGGGGCTATGACACGGAGACACAGTTGGCGGAGACACCTGGGCGCTTGCACACAGGGACATGCCTGTGCTCAGGTGGCCTAAGTGGCCTGGAATGCGTGCAAGGGAGCATCTGTGATGTGGGGCACGTGTCTGGGAGAATCATAAACGCAAGGGTGGTGGGCGAGAGGTCACGGCCTGGGTGTGAGTTCGTGGTAAGAGCTGCCACATGGGCATGCTGTGGGCCGGGGAAGAGCTTTCCTCTGGGACGGGAAGGAGGCGCTGGCCACCCATGTGCCCACACACAGGCAGCAGGGAGCCCAGACATGCACACGCACACACCACAGAGCAGTGACCAAGGACACGACACACAGACAGCGTCCAGACGCTGGACTCGCTGATGGGGCCGTGGGCCACTCCCACAGACAGGCCTGTGCTCTGGCCGGCACCCAGCCCGGCCAGGGCCACGTGCAGGTGTACCCGCCGGCCCCTCCTCGGCGTCCCTGCTGTGTCTGCCCGAGCCTTGTCTCTGCTTTTTTTTTTTTTTCTTGGTACTGGAGGTACAACCCAGGCACTGAGCTGTGCCCGTGATACACATTTTTTTTTTTTTTAGACAGGATGCTGCTAAGTTGCTAACGTTGCCCAGGCTGAGCTCAAACTCAGAATCCTCCTGCCTCAGCCTACCACAGGGCTGGGATGACTGGCTTGCACAACTGTGCTCACTCTGAAATGCTTTTTAAAGAAAAACTGACACATAAAACTGTACATATTTAAGAGAACTCACGTAACTTACTGTCCTCCTCCTGCAGACCGGGCTGCTGCACAGCCTGCTACAGTGCACCCAACTGCTTCATCATTAAAACACTCTCCCTCTGCCACCAGCCGGGGCTCCCAGCATCCGGGCTACCCACACCCTGTCAATGCCATGCAGACAGTCTCCCCCGCCCCACCACAGCTCCCCTCGCCTCTACCTGCTGCCCTGTGGCCCGGGCACCACAGGGTTCCTCCATCAGGCACCGAAGTCTGTGCTGTATTAGGGCTCCACAGCTTCAGGGCTGGACACACTGTCCCCCTGACCCTGTATGGTTCCCCAGCCCTGCACACATCTGGGCCCTTGGTCTACTCAGGTACGGAAGACCTCTCCCCTCCTGCCACCATCTTCCACAGCTCCCTATAGTCCCGACGTCCCCACAGCACAGCGCTAGAAGCATTTTCCACCTCCGTCAGTGGCCCTCCAGAGTGGGCACATCTCTGCCCAGCCCAGGACTGGCCCTGCCCATCCCCACCCAGCACCTGAGGGCCACATGCCGATGCTCACCTGAGCGCAGCTGCTTGATGCGCCCGTTGCTGGCACTGGGGTCCACAGGCAGGAAGTCCTTGAACCATGTGATCTCAGGGTCGGGGTTGCCGCTGGCAGCGCACAGCATGGTGGCGGTGCGG
Organism: Ctenodactylus gundi; assembly: GCA_004027205.1. Classification (NCBI taxonomy): domain Eukaryota; kingdom Metazoa; phylum Chordata; class Mammalia; order Rodentia; family Ctenodactylidae; genus Ctenodactylus; species Ctenodactylus gundi. The sequence goes on from PVKB01004546.1 coordinate 13,214, forward strand.
GTCCGCTCCACCACCTTGAGCTGGGGGCCCATGTCGATGTTGGGAAACCCCGGGGGCAGCTGGTCCTCTGAAGGCAGAGATGAGGTAGAAAAGGGGGCAGAGGACCTGTGAGCACAGGGCCACCCCTGCTGCTGGAAGCCCACAGCCCTCCCCACCCAAGGGGAACAGAGCTCTCGGCAAGGACGCGGCTGGACAGGGATCCGGCAAAGCCCAGCTCAGCATGCGGGTTGGTTTGGGTTTCAGAGTGTGGGGGCTGGGGAGGCGCCAGGGCCTTCACACTGGCCCGTCTTCCTCTTCTATTTTGAGACAAGGTCTCACTAATTTGCTAAGTTGCCCAGGTTGGGCTTGAAACTGGGATCCTCCTGCCTTGGCCTCCACAGCGATGCAACGAGAGCCAGGGTCGCCTCACCTGGCTCAGCATCCTGTAACACCCAAGCTGAGGCACCCTGGCAGGCCCACAGCACAAACTGGGGGCCAGCTGGCTGTGGCCGGGGCACAGCAATGTCCCAAGGTCCCCGTGCTCCCCCCTCCTGTTCTCCCAGTGTGGCCTTCCCAGCTCCGAGTCAGCCACCTGCTCCTGCCACCCCTCCTGCCTGGACCTGATCCCCAGGTCTTAATGCAGACGTCCCCTCCAACCATGACCCTTGTCCTGCGTCCTCCTAGGTCTCTGAGCATCTCTCCAGGGTCGCAAATCCTTTGTGCCACAAGGTGACCATAACCAGTGTCCCACAGCAGGTGCTCAATAGATGAATAATTTGACCACAGCTGCTGCACGGGATCTAACAGCCCTCAACGGTAAAGCAGGAAGGGTGGGTGGAAAGTTAAAAACAGACTCCTGGGAGCCAGACCTCCCTCTCCCACGAAGGGCCGGGAGGCCACTGCATCTGAGACAGCCACAGACCACATGGCCGGGCTCCGAGGCTGAATTTAGCTGGATTTGAGGCTGGCAGGAGAGACGACTCCGGGGCCTCTCCGCTCCTGGCGTCTGACAGCCAACTGCCCCCAGGTTTTATTTACTTGATCGCTTGTCTGTTTGGTACTATGGCTAGAACTCAGGGCCTTGTGACTCAGCTACACCTCTAGCCCCCTTTTTTAATTTTTCCATTTTGAGACAGGGTCGACACTGTTGTATGGCCCATGCTGGGCTCGAATTCAACATCCTCCTGCCTCAGCCTCCTAGAGTGCTGGGATGCCAGGCCCACTGCTACGACCTCAGCTTGCTGTCCTTGCAGAACAGACAGTCCCTGGGGGGGGCGGGGGGCGCTCCTGCGGGGACTCATTAGCACAATCGCGGCCCCACACTGTGAGCCGAGCCATGTACCACCCGGATACCCATGCTGAGTCTCAGCGCCAGAGCACCACAACTCGACTGCGTGGCTACAGCGAGCAAAGGTGACTGGGGTGGTGGGGTGACGCCCACATGTGGCAGGACTGGAGTCCTTACAGAAGAAATAAAGCACACCTAATCCAGCCACTCGGGAGGCTGAGGCAGGAGGACCCCCAGGCTAGACAACTTGGCAACAGGCAAGAGGATAAAGCTCAGCACAGAAGGCAGAGGAGGAAGCAGAGACAGGCCATAGGCCAGGAGGGGGATGGCCACGGGGGGCAAGGGGCCCAGGGAGGCCCAGCCCGGCCCGGCTGGCACTCTACATATAGTCGCCAGTGTTTGAATCCCCTGGTCTGCGGCACTTCATAGTGGCGGCTGGGGGAGATTAACGCCCCTCACTGCACCCCAAAAGGACGAATAACCCATCACTGGTGCACTGGAGGGGCCTGGGGAGCAGGCAGGCCCAGGACACAGGTGGGTGCCATGTAAGCCAGAAGGGGAACACGGGATGCCGTCTCGTGAAGACGCCTGTGCCCGCAGCTCGCTGTCCAGAGAGCCTGCGGTCCGGGACCTAGGAAGAGAGTCACTGGGCCACCTATGGTGCAGCAACGAGCCAGGGGGGGAGGGCAAGACCCTCCCCACCAGCGGCAGGGACCAGTGGCCCTGGGACAGCCCTGGAGGGGAGAAGGAGGGGACGGGGAGTGGCTGGAACCCAAGAATGGGCCACAGACTCTGTGGCCAGCCAGACACGGTGGTGGGTGCCTGTGACGTCAGCACTGGGGGGCTGAGGCAGGAGGACTGCCAAGTGGGCACGTTCAAGTGAAAGATGGTGGACACCAAGGCCTCAAGGTACAGCCAGAGGGCCACAGCCGGCCTCTGCCTGCCTACTGTTGTTCGGGTGGAGGCAGCATGTCACTGTAGTCCAGGCGGGAACCCAGGCTGCCTCAAATCTGGGGGAACCCTGCTGCCTCGGCCTTCCAAGTGCTGGAATTACAGGTGTGTGCCACCACAGCCAGCACACGTGAACTGGACTCAGCACCCTGCACACACGTGGCAGGCATGCCAAGCACTGTGTACCCAGCAGCCCCAGCCTTTGTCACTAGCGTTCTGCGGGTACACTTCCAGTCTCATTCACCCCCACGTGGCCATGGCCTCCGGACGGGGAGGGCCGGGGGAGAGGCTGCCGGCCGGGCGGCAGAGCTGACAAGATTTCATCTCTGGTGTTTCACAGAGAAATTTTTCCGCCTCCAGGTCTGGACGATTTAGTTGTTTGTGTCCAAAGGAAATAATTGACAGGGACATGCTGCAAGTGGCAGAAGGGACATCGGGGACTCCAGGAGGCTGAGGACGGACGTGGGTGGGAAGCCACCATGTGCGAGGGAGCGCAAGCACGGGACAGGGGACCAAGATGGGGACCGGGGGCAGAATCAACCCTGATTCTGAGGGGCATAAAAGCTGTCACGGAGACCCGAGTGGCTGCCCGCAGGGACAATGCCTCCACCTTGGTACTATCCACGTACCACGGGCCTGCGGGGAGGGAGGCGGCCTCAGAGACGGCCGGTGCCACACAGTGGGGACTGAGCCGTGCCAGCCCCTCACCACGGCTGCGATCCACAGCCAGGCCTGGAGGGGCTCAGTCTGGATCTGCCCAGGGTGGGATAGGAGGGAAGCACAATCCTGTCTGCAGTCACTCTGGCTCTCAAAGGTCCTTTTTTTTTTTTTTTTTTTTTTTTTTTTTTGGTACTGGAGGTGGGAGCCAGGGCCTTCACACTGAGCTGCATCCCAGGAGTAGGGTCTCCTAAGTTGCCCAGGCAGGACTTGAACTTGCAATCCTGCCTCAGCCTCCCACAGCACTGAATTTAGACATGCTCCCCTACACTTGGCTCGAACTGACCCCTAGAAGCCAAAAGCTGGTGCCCTCGCAAGGGGCTTGTGATCAGAGTTGGCCTGTGTGCACGAGGTGGGGTCTGTGGCATCCCTGGGCATGTGTGTATAAGCTCCTGCATGGCCCTGGGCACATGACCTCATGCTCCTGACCCTTCCAAGCATGGGCATGTGTGTGCAGGGCACGCATGTGAGAGACATATGTGCAAGATGTGCACAGAACATGTGTAAGGCATGTACTGGAGAATGCACGTGTTACATGTTTATGTGCAGGGTGTATGTGTGCACGGTGTGTATGCAGGGAACAAGTACAAGGTGTGCATGTACGGGGCACATGTACAGGTGTGCACTGCAGGGCACACATGTGCAGGACCGAGCATATGTACGCTGTATACACGCAGGGCACATGAGTGCAAAGGCGCAAAGTGGGATGTGTGGGGTTGGGGTGCAAGGTATGTGTGTGCAGAGTGAGCACACGCAAGGGCTTAGGCAGGGTGTGCACGCGCTTAGCAGGATGCACCCACACCCCACACCGTGCGCAGGCGCTCCCTGCCTGGGCCGGCAGGGTCCCAGCCAGCCAGCGTGGGTGGGCGGCTGGGGGAGGGGCTAAGGCGGCTCTTCCCGCAAGCTCCTAATTAAACAAAAGCGTTCCTGGCACCACAAGGCGCCCGATTCCTCGCCCGATTCCTCGGAGTTTAATTAAAACAACGGCGCAGTAGGCGTGCGCCGACTCCGGATGAGCTGCCAGTGGAAGGCGGGGCGGGGAGGCCACTTGGCCTCAGCGGGAGGACCCGAGAGGCCAGAGGGGGGAAGGGCAGGAGGGGGCAGGGAGGCCCTGCTTCCCAGGGCCAGGCTGCTGGGGGACACAGAGTGGCCATTGACATGCCCAGCTTTGACAATGGAGGCTTGGAGGCCACAGAAAGGTCAGGGCAAGAATGTCCGCAGGGGGCGAGGCCTGGGGGCGGGGACTCCACTGGCTCCACCCTTTGCTCCACCCCTCCCTGGCTTGGCCAAACCACACACTGGAGGATCCCCCCTTACAAAGGGAGTAAACATTCCAAGACAGCAGACCTGGCACCCCAGCACTCCAGAGGCTGAAGCAGGAGGATCACAAGTTCAAGACCAGATGGGCTACTTACCAACTTAGCAAGAGACTATCTCAAAAATCAAAGGAAAAAAATGGGCTGGGATAGAGCTCAGGGTGAAAGTCCTGGGCTCCATCCCCAGATCTACAGAAGAAGACAGACAGACAGACGGAGACAGAACATCCAGAGTCGAGCCCACTGCGGCCAGCCGAGCAGGTCATTGGCTTCAGACCCATCCCCGCCTCTCAGCTGCGTACAGGGCCACGGCATGGTGGTGCCCCCGCATCCCAGCCCCGTAGACTGTCAGAGGACTAACCAGGGAGCCACCCACGGCTCACACCCGCAGCTGGAACCCCTCGACTGGAGGGAGAGCAGCGGCAGGCGTCTCATGACTGCAGCCACCAGGAGGCTGAGGCAGGAGGATCCCAAGTTCAAGGCCAGTCTGGCCAACTCAGCAATATAAACACCATAAACGGCTGTGTGTGTAGCTCAGTGGTAAGCACCTGCCGGGCACAGTGAGGCCCTGGGTTCCACTCCCCACCCAACAGAAAAAGCCCAAGCAGACACTCCAGAACTCCAGATAGTGGCCATGACCACAAGCTTAGGGCGAGTCAAGGTCCCACCGAAGACCGAGTCAACACAGCAACAAACCGCACAAGCCAGGAGGCCCAGAGACAGACAGCGGCTGTGGAGTGCACACGCACACCTGGATCTAGCTGAACCTGAAGCCAGCACACCCCAGACATTGTGACCACATGTACCAATTAACTGTCACGCTTGACCAAACCAGTCTGAGCAGGATCAGCCTCTCATAGTCAGAAGAGCATAACAGGAACACGTGCCAGAGACAGGATCTCACACGGCTGCCCAGCCTGGCCTCCCCAGCTCCGGTGTCACAGGGCCGCATCACCACATCTGGCTTATTAATACCTCGTTTAAAGCTAAATAAAATTGGCTCTGGGCCAGGACCAAGTTACAAGCTGATGATGAAATTCCTCAGAGAAGGTCTGGTTGGACCTTCCTGGGTGACAGGCGTGTGCCCACCCGGGGACAGTACCTCGGAGGACAGTGAGCTTGGCGTGCACCGTGATCTCCCCCACCGAGTTCTGGGCCACACACTCGTATACGTTCTCATCCCGGGGTGTCCGCAGTGGCTGGATCCTCAGCACAGCCCCCGAGCTCTCGTCAAACTCGATCGTCTGTGAGGGTGGGGGAAGAACAGAGTGAGGCAGGGAGCTGGCGGGGTGGGGCCACCCCTGCAGTCCCAGGATCCTGGGGGGAGCTGGGCGAGCCCCGAGCGCACAGGCAAATGTGCTCCAGCTCATACCAGGCCAGGGGCACATAGCAACAGCCCTAGCACTTGGGGTTGGGGTAGTTCAGCTGTTGTTGTGCTGGCCTAGCAAGCACACGGCTCTGGGTTCAAATCCCCAGGACCACATAAGCTGGGTCTCATGGCACAGGCCTGTAATCCCAGCACTCAGGAGGCTGAGGCAAGAGGATTGCCCTGAGTCCAAGGCCAGCCTGGGCTACACAGTGAGTTCAGGACCAGTCTGGGCTAGAGTGAGACTTTGTCTCAAAAAAAAAAGTAGGTGGAACGAAAGGAGAGCAGGGAAGGTCATGTCACCCTGACTAGATACGTACGTGCACAAAATGCCCAAGACCAATTTACACCTGAAATTTTGCACTTACACATATCAATAGAATGGGAGAAAAATAAAATAAAACGTGAAGTAACGCGTGTTTAGAATAGCAAATAAAAAAAAAAGGCTTCCCACAAAAAAAAAAAAAGTCCCAGCACTCTGGGAGGCTGAGGCTGGATGATCTCAAGTTCAAGACCAGACCAGCCCAGGCGTCCATGAGACCCTGCCTCAAAGTAAAACGGGCTGAGGTCACGGTGCTGGGTGACAACCTTGGGTTCCACACTGGCACAACAAAAACAGAACAACCCAACCCCAAAACACTGTATCCAGAGATGGGGTTCTGGAAGGTGACTGGGTCCTGGGCACCATGCACATCTGCAGACTGGTCTACAGATGGGCCCATGGCTACCGGGCGGAAGGAACCAGTCGCTGGCTGGGCCGCTGCGGGGTCTGGTCCCCTCCCTGGCTGCTCCCTCCTGCTTCCTGACCCCCTGAGACGAGCCACTGTCCCTTCGGCCATAGGGCCGGCTGATCACAGATGGCCGAGCCAAGTTCAGTTTCTCTTCCTTTATGGAGTGGGTTGTGGGGGAAAGCCAGCCAGGCCTGAACGGCGCCCGCTTGCCGCTGGATATACTCACACTATGAGTGTGGCTCACAGATGGCTGCACCCTCAGGTCAGCACGATGACACCCGCCCTTGAGGGGCAGGGCCTGGTTAGAAGGGGCGGGTCACCGGGGAGGAATCCTGGCTTTCCTGAGTGTGATACTGACCCCAGTGCTTTTGCATTGAGCTGCAGCCGCATTACATTTTTCATCTTTGACTTTAAAACAGAATCCTGCTAAGTTGCTAAGGTGCCTAGGCTGGTCTTGAGCTTGCGATCCTCCTGCCTCAGACTCCTAAAGCAGGAGGATGACAGGCCTGTGTCACCCACCCAACCCGTCCCCAGATGCCTTCAGCTCCCTGCTTTCCTGTCTCGCCTGCGGTGAACAGCCTTCCTGCACCTGGGCCGCCATATCAGGTCCTGGTGCCATTGCCCGCTGACCATGCACGGGCTGAGGCCTTCTGAAACGGGAAGCTACGGGAAAGCTCCCCTCCCTCAGGTGTGGGCATCAGGCAGTGTGTCCCAAGGTGGGAAGGTGACCGGTGACCAAGGCAGATCATGGGCAGATATGTGGGTGACATGTGCACAGTGGCCACATGATGGGCACCCACACTATGTAAAGCTGCGCCACGTACATCAGACATGAACTTCCTTCTATATAATACTGTCGTGTGTGCATTAGTTAGGGCTCAGAGAGGGCAGGACTCCACATGAGGATGCACAGCACAGAAGGGGCAGGCGAGCGTGGCCAGCAGGCCCACACAGGGAGCGGGCTGGGGCTGTGCTGCAGGGGCCAGTGGGGGAGGCCTCCCTACCCACTCCAAGACCCACCTCAAAGCGCTGTGAGTTGACTTTCTTCCCCTTCTTGTTCCAAGTGACCCGCGGCCGGGGGTCACCCGTGGCCTGGCACACGAAGGAGGCCACGCCGCCCGACACTCCGATCTGGTCCTTGGGTTCCTTGATAAACCTGGGGGGCTCTGGGGTTTGGTAAGAGTGGAGAACATGAGTGGGTCCAGGCTCATGGCTCGCAGCCCTTGGGCCACGGGAACATGCTCCCCCTCCACCCCACTGGCCCCGGCTGGAGGAGGAGGGCAGCGAACCTCGGAATGCCTGTCCCGCTGTCCCTGGCTCCCAGCTGCCTGCCCAGCCCCACCTGGCAGGTCTGCCACCCCCCCACGCACACCCACTGAGATCCAGTGTCCCTGGCATGGGGGGATGGGAGACCCCTAAGATCCTGGGGTCCCCAAATCCAGCCTCTGGAGGCCCCCAGGGGAGACCAACAGAACCCTGTAGGCCCTGGAGGACTCAGAGGAAGGAGACTACACGGGACATATGGGTAAACCGAGTCGCAAGTCAGGGTGTGGGGTGACCATGGGATATGGGGCCCAAGCTGGCACTGGAACCCAGAGCTACCAAGAGTGGTCTGCGGTGGTGGCATGGACCAGCAAAGGTCACATCAGATCCACCAGGGCTGAGGGGCAGGGCTACAAGAAGCTTGATTTATCCAGCGGGAAACTGAGGCCCAAGTGGGGAGGGGCCCTTGCTTTGGCTGGATACCAGCCAGAGACGAGCACTTTAACAAGGGGACCCACATTCCTGTGCCCACATTCTCTTTTTTTTGCAGTAATGGGGATGGAACCCAGGGCCTTGGCACATGCTAGGCAAGCACTCCTCATGACCTGCACACCCACACCTACCCCCCTTTTGTTGAGCAGGGTCTTGCTAAATTGTCTGGGCTTGGCCTTGAACTTGTGATCCTCCTGCTTCAGCCTCCAGAGTAGCTATGAGCCCCTCCCAGCTCCTAAGCAGACATCCTCTGACCCCGATCCCGTCACAATCTCTCAGGCACAATCTCTCAGGAAGTGGCCAGTGGAAGGGCCAGGTCCTCCATGCCCTGCGGTGCTGACTCAACACCTGGTGCCTGAGGCAGGCTGGGTCTCCATAGAGACGTCCCTAGTGCCACTCTCTTTTTATTGACTATCTCTGTTGACCTGCGGGGAGCCACAGGGAGACCAGCTGAGGTGGGCAGCAGCGGCACAGCATAGCCACACGGCACCTCCATCCCGGGCAGCCACTTCCAAAGCCACCGTCCTCCAGAGACAGCGGCCAGCTGCTGCTGAGTGACCAGGGAAGAACCACGCCGGCCACACAGCAAGAATGCTGATTTTGGTGTGTTTGGGGGATGCTGGAGAGGGGCCTCGGGGCCTCAGCTACGCGTGACCCTGGTCACCAGCCTCATGGTTAGGAGGCGGCAGAGCCGGAGCCCGGCAGCCAGCCCCCCACTTGGGGGCAGCCCTTCTCCTGCCCTGCCCGCAAGTGCGGCCGACCTACACCCCAGCCTTTACATTTCTGCCTGGAGTCTTAGGTGGGGGGAACGGCTGAGTGGTTAAAGTGCCTGCCGAGCAAGCGCCAAGTACCCGAGTTCACAGAACCACATAAACCAGGCGTGGTGGCGCACACCTATAATCCCAGCACTCAGGAGGCTGAGGCAGGATTGCCCTGAGTCCAAGGCCAGCCTGGGCTCCATAGTGAGTTCAGGACCAGTCTGGACTGCAGAGCGAGACACTGTCTCCAGTTAATAAAAAAATAAAACTGATGTTATCTTGTACAACAAAGTTGTTTTTAAAGCTGAGATGATTATGAAAAAAAAAGTTTTGTTTGTTCCTTCTAAATTTAACTAAGTAAAAGTGGGGACTCTGAGAGCTGGGCAGGGCAGAGGGGCGAGGCAGAGTCCCCCTAGTCGAGCAGTACTGGACCTCTGTGCATCTGAGACACACCGGGAAGAGGGGCTGGCACAGGGCCTGGCACAGGGCCCGGAGGGTCCTGCAGGAGGGACCGGGCAAGCCGCTGCTGCTCAGAAGCCCTGAGATGCTCAGGGCAGCTTTTGACGATGAATCCGGTCCCCCCAGGCTCCATGCCCTCCGGTGCCTAGGTAAGGCTGGGCTCTGACCAAACCAGAGTCCCTGCCACAGTGGTCCCCCTCCCTCAGAAGACTGCCTTCACCTGTTGGTACAACCATCCATCTCTGCCTAGTCCTGCCCCTGCTTCTGGTTCCAGAGACAAAGCCCGAGATCTTCACCTGAGCCAGATCCCCAGGCCATGTTCGTTTTTATTTTGAGACCAGCCTTCACTAGACTGCCAGATGGTACAGACTGGGCTTGAAGTTGGGGTCATCCTGCCTCAGGTTCTCGTGGGGAACCCTGGGCCTGGTCTGGCCACTTCTTGGAAACCAACAACGCCCCCAGCGGGCAGGTACACACATGCGGCCTCACCCGGCTGCCATGTCCCTCCAAGCAGTGGCTGCGGCGCCCACGGGGGCCTCTGTAGTGCTGACGGGCTGCCCAAGCCCAGCCCGGCAGCCCGAGACCTGAGCCTGGCCCCAGCGGGCGTTTTGCTCCCTGGCTTGCCACGAGCCCACCCCCTCTCCCTTCTCCTGACCACAAGATCGGTGACCTGGGTCACACATGTCCTCAGCCAAGGACACGAGGAAGTCACTGTGGCCAGGCCGAACCCTCCCTCGAGAGCTGCCAGGGGAGGGCAGAAGCCGCCACGGGGGTGGGAGCGCCTGACCACCTGTGCGGGAGCTGGGTGCCACTCCCTCCCCCCTCCATGCGGCCCCAGCAGCCCCTGGCCCACCCATCCTCAGGCCCTGCTCTGTGCCCCGTATTGGCCTCTCACTCCTGGCCTGGGAGGGGGGACACCCTCTGCCCAGCAGCCCACCCTTCACTCTCATCCACTCTGAACCCGGTGAGAAACTCCAAGAGCCAGATGCAGTGCAAAGGCCCGTCATCCCAGCGCCCGGGGCGGGGAAACTGAGGCAGGAGCTTTCTAGTGAGTGCCAGCCTGGGCCTGGCAACGTGGCTAGACCCTGCTTCAGAATCCGAAGAGCTCAGGGCAGAGGTCCTGGGTTCTGTCCTCAGTTGGCACTGGAAAAGAATTCTTGTAGCTTCCTGGAATCTGCTCTTGGCACCCAGTGCCACCCATTCCCCGGGCCAGTGACTGGGAGAGCAGGACAGCTGGGCAGCCCCCTCAGTCCGGGCTGGGCTCAGTGCCAGCCCAGGCTGTGCCGGGGGGAAAGCGGAGGCCAGCAGAGGTGAGCAATGTCCTGGGGCCACCTTCCTGGTAAGACTGCAGACTGGCCCCAATCCTAACACGAGCCGCCACCCTCCCCCCCACTTTTTACTTCTGTTCTGAGACAGAATCTCCCTAAGTTGCTAAATCATGAAGGCCGGTCCTGACACTCACGGTCCCCACCAGGGCCTCCCAGGGCACTGGGATGAGAGGCCCGTGCCCCACACCCAGCGCCCCCGCACACGACAAGAAGAGCCCTTCAGATCCTGCACCACAAAAACAGCACGCTTGGGACACATGGCAGCAGATCTCCTCCAGCTTAAGGACCCCACCCCACTCCCTCGTGAAGATATGGAAGTTCCGTGCTGAATCCGGGCCTCACAGCCCTCTGCGGCCAGGCGTGGCCCCATCTCTGTTTTTTCTACTTCAGATTCTGCAGAGAAACATCCAGTGCCAGAACCCACCGACCTGGCCCGGCCCGGCCCGCCCTCCCCTCCTGGCCTGTCCCATCCTGACCCACAACAGCATGGGCCGGGCTCTGACAGCTCCAGCTGCCCCGGGGCTCCCGAAGAGCCGTCAGCCCCCAGGCCACACTCTGCCCAGGGCCCACACCACCTGCCAGGGCCGGGCCTGGAACCCACAACCCGAGGCTGAACCCAAGGGCTGGGCTCTCGCCACACAGCTCACAGCCTGGGGTCCATGTGGTTCTGAGACATAGCAGGGTCTCAGTGGCCTTGACTGCTGAGCTCCCCTCTGCCCTGGACCCCGCAGCCACGCCTGCCCCCCTGCAGCCACCAGGGGCACCGTAACTCCTGCCTTAACCCTCTCTGTGGCCCATGGGACTCTGCAAGAAATACCCCACCCTCCCTGCCTCCCCTCCCCCGCCTCACTGCCTCTGCTCCAGCCACTCAGGCCTCCTTGCTCCTTCTCCCATATGCCAGGCTCCACTCTGCCCCAGGGCCTTTGCATGGGCTGCTCCCAGTGCTTGGGACATCATCTCTCAGATACTCATGAGCACAGTCCTCGCTTCTCAGCAGCCACCTCCTCGGGGCAACTTCCCCTGACCACCCCGCCCTCTGCCCCTCTAGGACGCGGCACCAGATCTCTCATGGCTCCCGTCCACTATCTGACGTATCTGTGAATTCCCTCAACTCCTTGCTCCAGATTAGAGCTGGATGTTTCTTTCACCCCTTGTACCTAAAACAGCCTGGTTCACACACAGCAGCTGCTCCTTAACTCACCACACGGCTACGTGAGCACACAAGCCCACGCTGCCTTGCCCAGGCTGGACTTGCAGTCTCCCGCCTCGGCCTCCCCGCGCCAGGATTACAGGCCCATGCCGCCACCCGGGCTCTGTGGACACTCGTCACCAGCAACCCTCTTGGGGCCCAGCAGCCAGAGATGGGGGAGCGGCCGGGGGGCATGTGCCCAAGGACACATGCAGCCGCTCTGCTTCTTACCTTCTGCCATGCAGCCTCCAACCAGCAGGACCAGCAGGAGGCCCGCGGGGCCCCGGGCGGGCGCCATGCTTGCCCGCAACCTGGGCTCTCTGCCCAGAGGGGCCGGCCCAGCCTCACACGCCGGCCTCCCGCTGAGCGTTGCAAGGGGCAGCGTCTGCAGAGACAGAACGGGCTTCGTGAGAGGGGTGGGAACCTGGGGTCCCACATGGAGGTGGCAGCGGGGGTCCCAGAGAGGTGGGATGAGCGGTCATGAGGCCCCGACGCGCTTACGTTGAAACCCACCACAGTGAGAGGGGTCAGGAGGGGGCGGGCATGGAGAGGGGACCGGACCAGCCTCAGCCAGGCCTGGGACAGTCATCTCAGCACTCTGGGAGGATCGAGCTCAAGCCCAGCCTGGGCGACTGAGAGAAAAGATTAAAAGAGAAAAAGGGGTGGGAGCGCAGCTCAGTGTGAGGCCCTGGGTCCAAACCCTAGGCTGCAAAGAAGGCAGGCAGGTAGGAGAGGGGGCTTGGAAGCTGCCCAGGCAAAGCGAGGCGCCCAACTGACCCTAAACCCTGAGTGCTCTGGTTTTGGACCAGCCGCCTCCAAAACCCAGAGAAGCAAATCCTGTCCAAGGAGCGGTACTCAGTGCTCGGTGCTAGGTCTTGGCTGGGCCCGCCGCACTGCCCTGGGGCACCTGCAGCTCCCAGGGCCACTCCTGCGGCCCCCGCGCCCCACGGGGCATGCGACCCTTGAGTGAACCAAGCCCCACCTCTGAGCCCAGAACGCTGTCCCCCGTGGCCACGTCCTGTGTCCCAGCTTGGCGGCCACTTACCCGCGAGGATGTGCCCAGCCCCCTCCTGGCATCCAGGAGCCCTGGCAGACTGAGCTGGCCCCCCGGCCCCTACCCCCACACTTACCACGGGGCCCAAACCTCTCCAGGACTGAGGTCCCCGTGACCCCGCTGCGGCACCACCCTGCTGGGCTCTCTGTCCCCACTGGGCCAACACCAGGCCAGTGGGGCAGGGAGCCGGCCACACCCTGCATGGGTCAGGGCCACAGCCAGCGGCAATGACTGCACCCTGTAATGACAGGCCGGCCCCTGTGATTCTGACTCCTAAAATACCCAGCTGCGGTCACCTCCCCCAGGAGGCCCCAGGGGAAGGGCAGCTTGAGGCCACAGCCAAGGGGGTCCATGGGGAGAAATGGGGTGGGGTGAGGGGGGATCCCCAAGGTGCCCACAGCAGGCAGGCCTCCGATGCACACTGGTCACAGACCACACGAGACCCCAACAGATGGGAAGCAGATGCCCAACTCTGTGAGGCCACGATGCCAGGCAGCACAACAGCCACGCCAAGGCTGACGACAGATGCGCACATAGTCAGACCACAAGGAGGCACGCACGAAATTCAGCCCAGACAGGGCACACATCCAACAGGATTCGTCCAAGACCCTGGGGTCAGGTGACACACGGACGCAGTGCCCATCAGGACAGGCAGGGCTGGACGCACGCACTCCAGTACCAGGGACATGCACAGGTTGGCGGCAGGCTCAGGCAGACGCACGCCGCACAGTCAGACCACAGATGCCCCTTCGGTTATGGCCGGCCTGGGCCCACGGACGGGTGCCCTGCCCTAGCCTGGCCCTTTAAGAGCAAACGCAGAGAGAGCGGAAGGCAGGCGGCCCAGTGGAGGAAGCCCATGGCCAGCTGGGGCCAGGGTGACCGCAGTGGCCAGCCCTGCCTCACAGGCACATCTGCCAGGCTAAATCTGGGGACGGAAGGGGTTAGGTCAGGCCCTCAGAATGCCTTGGAGAAATCAAGGCAGGACCACAGGCCACAGGGCGCAAGGGCCAGAGGGGAGGCCCAGCCCTTGGCCAGGCCAAGGCAGGCGGGTCATCAGTCCCTGCCAGCCCGGCCCTCTGTGTCTGTGTGGGACAGGGTGGCACCAGGAATGGGGTCGGGTACAAGCCACGGGCTCCCCGAAGCCCACCAGAGCAGCCGCAGGAGCTGGGGCTGGCATTGAGGCACCGACGACAACACATAGTAGACTCCAGGTCCCGGCTTCTCCAATGCAGCGCCCCCAGGGGCCCGCCCCGGTGGGCACAGGAGCCCCAGCCCCTTCCTGGGGGCTCCTCGTCCCAACCTGAAGAAAACATAAGTCCCCCATCTCTGTCCCCTAGGCGGTCCTGCACCTGCCGCGTCTCTCTCCCTCCTCCAGGCTCAGCTCCCTTCTCCCTGGTCCCGGGGTCTGTGCTCCCTGGAGCAGCCACCAGAGGGCGCCTGTGAGCACGGAAGTCCGGTCCTTCCCTCCTCAGCCTAAAGTCTTGGATGGCCTTCAAGGCCCACCTGCAGCCCACAGGCCCCGCAAGTCCTGCCCTCTCCTTCCTCCCCTGCTCCCTCTGCTGCAGCCACACTAGCCTCCTTGCTGTTCCTCCAACATGCACCAGGCTCTGCTGTGCCCCAGGGCTTTTGCACTGGTGCCCTGTTTTAACATGATAACTAACCAGCTAAGAACTAAAGGATGCAGGGACTTGGGAGTGTGCGTGTTTCCTCACAACACAAGTAGCAACACTCGGAGGCCCTCGAAGGTGAATGGGTCCCACAGGGCAGAGCTGGGTATGGGGGGGACCCACCCAGTCCAAAGCCAAGAATGGACACAGCCGGGCTGGTGCCAGGCCAATCTTCCACTCTGCCCTTCTCATAACACCAGACCCACCACCGCAGAGATGGGGAAACTGAGGCAGGAGACCAGCTGTGAGGGGTGCCACGTCCCATGTCCCAGCTTGGCGGCCACTTACTCGCAAGGCTGTGCCCAGCCCCCTCTTGGCATCCAGGCGCCCCGGCAGACTCAGCTGGTCCCCTGGCACCTAGCCCCACACTCACCACAGGGTCCAAACCCCTCCAGGACTGAGGTCCTCTCCCCAGCGAGGGAGAAGGGAGAGGCCGACTCTCTGGAGTCTGCAATCTGGGGCTCAGGGGGGTCCATGTGTACCCCGCCCATCAAGCATCCCCGGCCACCTTCTACTTGCTCACAGTGGCCGGCCACCTACCTGTCACAGACCAGGAAACAGGGGCTCAGGAAGGCACAGGGGCTCCCCAGCACTGCCATGTGTATCCCAAGGGCGATCCTCTCAAGTGGCTGCTGAGCTGTGCCCACAGGGACAAGGGTGCACGGGTTCCCCTGGGGTGTGGGGGCGTGGGTCACGCGGCCCCCAGCCAGCTCTGCATGGCGCCTACATGGGCCAGCAACATAAAAAAGGGCAATTATGCTCCGGAGCTCAGGCTCCGTGTCTCCACGAGGCGGGTGCCTGGGAGTTGGGGTGCCTGGGGACTCAGAACCTCCAATGTCCAAGAGAGCCTGAGGATTCACACATCCATGTCTGGCCCTAGGGACTCCCGGCTAGGGCTGCAGGCAGCAGGGCAAGGGGAGACTCCCAACTCACATGGCCTCTGGCCCCACGGACTGTGTGGGCCGCCTGAGCAACGTCTGCGGGGCTGCTGGGGTCGCAGGACCCCTGGGCCAAGCAGGGGCCAGAGGCTGCGCTCACTGGACCCCAGTGCAAGGCCCCCCACCCACCTCCACAGCCCCTGCCTGGGCTTGGGACCCGACCCTGGCCAGGCCCCTCCAGGGGCACGGGCTGGTGGAGCAGCCCATCCTTCCCGGAACCAAGCAACGGGCTTTAATTGACTGGACTTGTACCAGAAAACAGAGCTGACCGCCCGGTCCTGGAGGGTCCTCACAGCCAGGGCTGGGGTGTGGCCAACACTAGTTGGACCCAGTGAGGGAAACAAGCCACAACAGCAGGTGCCCTCCTCACGCTTGATTCTCATGTGGGACAGGGATGGGACACAGACACCCCCACACCCCTACGGGTGATGGGAGGGACTGAGGCTCTGATGGGGGGGTAACAATCTCAGCTCACACGGGCCGTGTACCTTGCCTCAGCCACCTGTCCCCACGTGGGCCCCGGGCTAGAACACGGGTCCCCGGCTGCTCTGTTTGGGGCTCCCACACCAGTCACAGCTCCCAGCAGTTCTGCTTGGGGCCCAGAGACCCTACACCCTGCCACGACTCTTCCCGGAGTTGTTGCGGTACCCAGAACATCTGGCGCGGGCCTCTCCTGACCCCCTTCCTCAGCTGACTCCTCCAGCCCAGCGGAGCCCTGGCTCCTGCGACCTCTCCCATCCTGGCCTCTGGGGCTGTGGCCTCACCTCTGCCCCTTGCCTCCGTCCTCTCCCCAGGTCATTCTTCCGCTCGGTCTCGGGGAGCCGGCCCCTCTGCAAGGGATGCCCTGCTGAGCCCCTGACCAGCGCCCTGGACAGCCGCCATCACCGACCACCGCAGGCTCCCCCCTCTCCACCCTCAGAACAGGGTGCCGCCTCTGCACGCACTGCCCACCTCCCACTCCATGTCACAGGCGTAAACTGAGGCCCCAGAACCCGACGGCTGCAAGTAGAGAGACCAAGACATGCTCTACTAAGGGGTCCTGGGTGCGGGTCTCCGCCGCAGGGTGTCTCCTGGCAGAGCTGGGAGACCTCAAAATCCGCAGGTCCCAGGTGCTGTCGGGACTTGTGGGAAGCGACTGGGGTGGCAGTGGGGAGGGCACAGGCCGCGGACTTGCGAGGCAATCCTGGGAGCGCAGAGGCCCGGCACGGGGAGAAGCAGGGGAGCGGAAGGGAATGCCCTCAACTCAGGCCGCTCCGCGGGTCCAAACCTCCCCTTTTTTTTTTTTTAAAGTCCGAAAACGAAGTCGCCCGAAGGAAGATCCAAAGTTGAGCAGAAAAAGTTTCTAAGAGGGGGAGGGGGCGGGCGCGGGGAGAGCGGGGATCCCGCCTCCCCGCCCCCAGCTCCTCGGCCCGCGGGACTAGCAGCGCGGCCCGCAGGCTCCGCCCCCGCGCGGGGGACCTGGGCCAGGGAAAGGCGGAGGCCGGCTGAGGAGGGGCTGCGGGCCTAACGGTCCGGAGTTCTCCAGAGCGCAGCCCGCAGGCCCGCCAGGCGCGCCGCCCCAAGGCCGAGCAGGCCCGCGCACCGGCCGGGCCCCGGGCTCCCCCTTCGGAGAGCCTGGGGGCGGGGAAAGGGACAAAGCGGGCAGCGCCGACGAGCCCGAACTGCGGGGAAGGAGGAGAGATCGGAGACCTCGGCGCACTCACCCCGCGGATCGAGGATCCGGCCGAGCCCCGCGCGGCGCAGCTCGGCTCGGCGCGCGCTCCGGTTGCCGCCGCAGCCGCAGCAGCCGCCGCGCGCCCTGAGCGCTGCGAGGACTCGGGAGAGACCGTGGGCCCGGCGCTCGGAGGGAGGGGCTGAGGGCGGGGCCTGAGCTCGGTGGGGCTGGACTGGGGCGTGGCCAGCGGGGCCTGTGCGCCTGGAGGGGGCGTGACCAGGGCGGGACTGAGGCACAGCGAGCGCGGAGGGGGCGGGCCCAAGCCGAATCCTGGTAGAGGGCGTGGCCAGGACGGCCAGAGGCGCTGGGAGCTGGTGGGGGGCGGGGCCCCGAGCGGAAGCGAGGCGGGGGGAGAGGGCCCCCCCTCCCCCGCGCAGAGGGGCTGGGGGGTCTCCGCGGTGGCAGACCTGGCACTGGAGACGCACGCGACCTCCATACTGGTCCCAGACCCTGTTCCCAGCGGTGAACGTGGCCATGGCAGCAACAGGTCACGGAGTAGGGGTCCAGATGGGCTCTCTGATGCTCCGCACCAGGGGCGGGCTCAGAGCCCCGCCCCGAGCGCCGGCCAGCGTTCCCGGTTCCCGGGGAGGCTGAGAGGACCCTCTCCCCCCTGCCGCAGCCCGGATAGGAACCAGATGGGTCGCCGCGCCGCTGGCGACACCCGATCCCGGGGAGGAGGGGGCGGCCAGGCGGCCAATCCTGGGGCACATCGGGGCCTGGTGGGTTTGAAAAGTCCTCGGGGCAGGAGGGGCCGCAGGTGGCCTCAGGCTGGCAGGCCGCTCCCGCCTCCGCGCCCCCAGAGCCCCAGCGCCTCTGTCCCCTGAGTGCACGGGACAGAGGCCAACGGCCAGTACACCCCAAAACCAGGCACACCGCCAAGAGCCCCCTTGCAGAGGAAAGAGAAAGACAACTCAAAAACTTCTGGTAGCAGCAGCCATCCTCCCAGCACTCTGGGAGGCTGAGGCAGGAAGATCGCTAGTTACAGCCCAGCCTGGGGTTACTTGGCAGACCCTGTGTCAAACCAAAACACCTAAATACACAAACAACCCTGGGTTCAGTCCTCAGCTCAACCACCACCACAGCCAGTAAACAGCAACTTTGTCCCAGGCCAGGAGGAGCAGGGACGGGGTGGGTGTGTGTCCAGGTCTGGGCACTGACCTCGGCTCACAGGAAGCCCGGGCTGAAGGACACTCCACAGCTGTGCGAATCCATGCTGGCCCGGTCGGGTACAGGCCGCCCTTGCTGAGGGGCCAGGCTCAAATAAGGGAAGGCCATGAGCCCAAAGCAGGGCACACAGGGAACAAGTACTCTTCCACCAGCTGTCTCTGTCCCCTTCCAGTCTCCAGCACCCACTGCTGTCCTGGCTGGGAGTCCCAAATGTCCCCTTGGCCTGTGCCTCAGTTTCCTCCTCGGCCACACATCACATGGAATCTGCCACACTGGGGTGGCCCGGCTGGGTCCACAGTGCCCTGGTGTGCTGCTGGGACTCCATGACCACCCATCTACCTGTGGACTCCACAGGGCCAGACAACAGGAGGCATTAACCACAGGACCCTGTGACGGTGCATCTGTCCAGGCACAAAGTGGAGGGGACCAGCTAGTGCCTCAACAGGCACCCACCCCTGCACTTACTGCCCCACTGAGGCCCAGGGGAGAACCCGGTGTCAACACGCACAGGGACTCATGCAGCATGACTTCCCCTGGTCAGGCAGAGTGCACAGTGTGTCTCTAGAAATGCCAGCCAGCACAGTGGTGGGTTTTTGGAGAGGAAGGTACTGGGGGTGGAGTCCAGGGCCTCCACACTCAGCTACACCCCCAGCCCTTTTTTTCTGATTCAGAGACGGGGTCTCAATAGAGTCTTGAGCTTGAGATCCTCCTGCCTCAGCTCCCCAGAGCCCTAGGATGACAGGTGTGTGCCACCAGGACTGGCCATAGTTAAGTGTTTGCGTGTATCTGTGTGAAGGCACAGGATCCCCACACCTGGGCGTGCAGCCAGGCACCCCCACCAGATGTGACCTCACACCAGAGCCGGCATCTTGCTGAGCCTCAGTTTCCCCATTTGTAACACATATCAAGCACATGACAGGTATTCCATACCCTGCACTGCCCAGACCCCGAGCTGCCCAGGACTAGGCCCCCACGGCGGAGGACTGGCCACCCCTTCCCAGAGGGCACTCGCCCCTTCTGGGTCTAGCCCCAGTCTCCCAGGAGACACCGTCCTGACCAGTGGGCACATGACCACCTTGGGGCAGGGGCAGATAGGAGACAGGTGGCCACCCACCCCATCTGCATGGGGTCCCAGTCTAGCTCAGACTGCCCTGGAAGCCAGCTGCCCCGTCACTCAGCTCGGGGCCACAGTGACAAGCACGGACGCGCATGGCCAGGATACTGTCACCTAAAGGCAGCCCCTCTCAATGACTGCCCCCAAAGCCACCCTGAGACAAAATGGGCACTCCAGCTGCTCAGGCTGGAGGGTCACAAGCTCCAGCCCAGCCTGTGACTTGGCAAGACCATGTCTCAGACGCAAAACTCACAAGTGGGCTGGGATGGAGCTCACTGTGAAGGCCAAAACAAAAAAAAAAAAACTACAAAAAAGAAGTGAGACAAAAGTTAGCATGATGACGAAGGGGGACATGTATACGGGGACAGGGAGGGGACATCTGAGCATCCACCAGAAAGAGGCAAGGAACCGTAAAAGAGCTGTGGACACAGGGGGAACAGCGGTTCAGAAGGCACGGCCTGCACCAAGGCCCCAGGGCAGGATGGAGCCTGGCACATTGGAGGAGCAGCAGGGAGACGCAGGGGGACGCCAGGGGGATGGGAAGGCGGCCGGGAAGGAGACCAGTGTGGGTGGGACCGGAAGAAGGGGCCAGGCCGGCGCCCCGAGGACCTGCAGGCCAGCGGGCGGCTGTGTCCTTGGCGCACTGGAGGCTGCCGCCCTCACGGAGGGACACGGGTGTGATCGCGTCAGCTCCTGCAGCTGGGACGCTGGGGGTAATTTTTTTTTCAAAATAACTTTTCTTCTAATTATAAAATAGGCGCGTGCAGCAGAAAATGAGGGAAAATCAGCACGAAGGAGAAAATAACCCCCGCCAGCCGCCCTGTGTCCCGAGCGCGCTCCAGCGGCTCCAGTGTGCTGGTTCGCAACGGCAGCCAAGACAAAGCCAGCCCCGCCATGCCACTTCTTCACACAAGCCTGGGACAGGCGAATGCCCATGTCAAAGGAAACACTCGCGGTGTGCTCAAGCTCATCTGCTACGGAGGCCGAGGCAGGAGGATCATGAGCTCAAAGAGAACCGGGGCCATCAGTGAAACCACGTCCCAGAATAAAAGAACAAAGGCTGGTAACCAGCCCCGTGGGACAGCATCCCAGCACCCAGGGGAGACAGCCGGATGACTGTCTGCCTCTCCAAAGGGCTAGGGCACAGCAGCTGGAGCCCTGGAGCACCTTCTCGGGAGGGCACCACGTGGGTTTAGATCAGCTTAAAATGAGCAGATCAGACGGACCAAAAAGAACGAACAAAATAAAAACAAAATCTACCGATAGACAACAGAGTTGCTGGCAGGAGGAAGAGCACATACAAAGGCCCTGGGGCAACTTGCTTCCTTTCCCCACCCCCTTCCTTTCTTCAGTGTGGGCAAATGAATCTTTATCCTCTATTCATCAGAGTCTCCACTATAAAGCCATTTGCCAGGGCCAGGCCCACAGAGGTTAATGGATGCCCACTTGTTCCCACATCAAAGGACACGGAGAAGGGTATATGTATCTTGCGATGGAGCTGTGTGTCCTGCTGTTTCCAGAAAATAAGTCCCAAGGGTGCCGTGGTCCTTCTGGGACGGCCCCACAACCCCTGACACGCGGCAATGTGCTCACTGGGCACTCCCAGGCACCCCCGCCCAGTGCCAGCTGGTCCCCCAAATCTCCCAAGGTTGTTTACCCAACTAGCAAACACAAACAGACCCGCAGGCTCCCAGTGGAGAAGGAAACTGGCCAAGCAGCCATGCCAGGGCCCCACCCACCAGGCATGGCATCCGTGACCCGGGGCACACGGCATGTGCTGACCGGCCAGGAGCCCGCCTCACCCACGCTCCAGGCCCAGCGCTGGCGCCCCACGGCCTGCCGGCACACCACAGCTGGCACCGTGCCTGCCCTGGCACGCCCCAGTACCGTCTGCTGGCTTACCTGCAAGCCCCTCCAGGCTGGCTACCTGCCCAGCCTTCAGGGCCAATCCCAGGACTTTCAGGGGTGGCTGGACCCAGCACCCGGCCTCCCTGCAGCACCTGGACCTCCACTGACGAGCCACCTGGCACAGTCAGCTGGCCCGGGGCACGCTCACCTCTCCCCTGGATCCCTCCTGGATTCGTCTCTAAGTTCCTCTGCCAACCTGCCCGGTCCCAGTTGCTGCCCCCTGACCTGCCCCGGCTCTTCCTCCGTCCCCCCTCAGCACCCGTGAGCTGGCCCACCCCCTCTGCTCACAGCCCTCGGCGGCTCCCAGCTCTCTTCCTTCGGTCGAAGACGCATCTTCCTCATCCCACGAGGCCCAGCATGAGCTGCCCGTCCACCCCCTGCCCCCCTCTGTCCTGCTATGCCAGCCATGTGGGCCTCCTTGCTGCTCCTCCAATGCACCAGACTCTATTCTGCCACAGGGCCTTTGCATGAGCTGTGCCTAGAACTCCCTACCTCCATCCACGTTTTCATGACCATCTCCTCCAACTGAGCTCTCTCTCCAACAGCCAGTTGCCTCAGAGAGCAGAGAGCGGCCAGCCTGGTGGGTGCCAGGAGCATCCCACCCCCCGCCCTGCCTTTCTTCCTTTACTGCCCTTTGTCATGTGACGCCACCTCCCTCTTCCTGCCTTCACTACCTCAATTTCTACTGTGAGGTGGTATCAAGAGCCAACAGCCATGTGCGACTGATTTAGGTGGAAATTAAAAATATTCCCAGCACTCTGGGAGGCTGAGGCAGGAGGATCCCAAGTTTGTGCTAAGCTTAGACAGCTTAAAGAGACCCTGTCCCCCAGTAAAAAAGGGCTGGGGATACTGTCCAGTGAAAGATTCCATCCCCAGCACTAGGGGGAATCTCCTGCCCAGCCACAGTCAGAATTCCTGCTGCAGTGGGCAGGCGCCCGGGGCCGGGCTGGCTGGTCCTGCTGCTGTGTCCAGCTAGCTGTGTCCTCTCGGGAGATGCCTGGCCACGGCTTGCCGCCCGTCCCGGACACTGTCCCCTGGGCGCCCTTTGGTCCCGTCGCGATGGCCGGTGTCCCCCTGTCCCTGGCTCCTGGCGGCAGCCGCCCCCCAGTCTCTCGGCTTTAGTTCTCCAGGGCGGCTGGGTGGGGGCAGCTTGCGGGGCCCTGGAGGTCACAGCAAGGCTGTTAAAAGGACACCGGGAGCGCCGGCACCGGCAGGAGGAATGGCACAGCTATTAAAGCCCTAGCGCAAGGCCCTAAATTCAGTTCCCCAGCGCTCAGGAGGCTGAGGCGGGAGGACTGGAGGCCGGCCTGGGCCCCGCAGTGAGTTCAGGACCAGCCTGGGCCGCAGAGCGAGGCCCTGTCTAAACAAAAAGAGAAAAAAAAAAGGGGGGGGGGGAAATGCAGGTAAAGTCGAAGGCGACGCCGTAGCCCCGCACCCATGCCCAAGCGCGCCGGAGGACCCGCCCCGGCGGCGCGGGCCCGGGGCCGGGGCTTGGGCTCTCCGACAAGCATCAGGGCGGCGCGGGCGGCCCACGGCGGCTCCTCCCCCGCCGCCCGCTTCACCCCATTTATTTCCTTTGGTTTGTTTTTCTCGTTCAGCCGCAGCAGCGACCGGCTCCAGGCCCGGCGCGGGCTCCGTCCGCGGTCGCTACGCAGCGCGCGACCCTCCTGCCTCGGCCTCTGTAGTGCAGGGATGAGACGGGGACGCCACGGGGTCCAGCCGGGCACCATATTGTGGGTGAAAAAAGTATAAATACACAGAAAAGCCTCGCGACGCTCAGAATACCTAGCAGAAGCTGCGACGTTCCGGGTCAACAGCCGAGCGCTCGGCCTCCGGGCAATCCAACTGCCCAAGATAGCCGCCACGCGCCGCAGCTTAAACTTATGTGGAATGAAGTGGAAAAGTCAGACTCAGTTTCTCGGCTACACTGGCAACAAATGCTCGCTCGCATCTGCAGCTCTCGGCAGTCGCCCCGGAAGGGGCGCCCAGGCCCGGCCCCGCCCACCGCCCGCCCCGCCCACTGCAGCAGGCCCCGCCCACCGTCCGGTCCCGTTGACAGTTTCCCCGGCCCCACGCACGGCTGCGCGTCCCGCGGCAGGGCCACGGAGGACGCGCCCTTCTTCCCAGCGAGAGCCCGGCCCGCATCGCGGCGCGCGCCAGTCATCCCAGCCCCCCGGAGGCCGAAGCAGGAGGATCGGCCACCGGTCATTGTCTCCAAAGGAAGAAAAGGGCCGGGATGGGCTCCCGCGTTCCGCCCAGGACCGAGTCACGGTGACGGCGACAGAGCTGACCCGCAGGCGAGGGCCTCCCTTGCGGGGCCGCACTTCCAGCCCCGGCCAGACCGTCGGAGCCCGTCCCTGCGCGCCGAACCGGCCACCCAGCGCAGCGCCCACGGGCCCGGTGGTCACGCCGCGGGCCGCCGCGCGCGGGCCGGGACCGGGATTATATATTCATCAGAATCTTAAACAAAAGCCCTGCGGCCGCCTGTCAGCCAGGCGGTGGCTTTTATGGTAATCAGCGATGAATTACCCACAATGCCCGGCCAAGCGCAAGTGGTTCTTGGCCCGGATCCTAAACTAATTTTTGTATGTTCGCGTGTGTATATAATTTAGCCCGCTCCCTCCCGCTCTCGTCCTTCATTAGCAGGAGCGGGAGGGGGACGTGGGGAGGCGGAAGGGGGGTGGACACGCAGAGTGGGGGCTCCTCCTCCTCAGACCCCTGGCGCCCTGGCCGTCCAGCCCCAGTCCCGGACCGGGAGCAGCAAGTGCAGAGGCGGGTGGGCCGAGGCGGGGGGCCTGGAAACCGCCAAACCCTGAGCTGGCACTCAGTCCTCTGTGTGGGCTGTGTGACCTTGGGCAAATTCTCTAACCTCTCTGGGCTCTGGTAGCCTGTCTTGTACAACAGACCTTCTCCAAGTCCCAGCCCTCGCCCCGCCCGGCCACCACCTTCCCGGTCTTGGCTCCTTGCGGCCCACTCACTCCATTCCCAACCCCCAGCTCTCCCCGTTGCTCTCTCCAACCGGTCTGTTTGCCATTCCTCCCACACACCAGACTCCATCCTGCCCCAGGGCTTTTGCACATGTCCTACCCACAGTTGAAGTCACCCAGTTCATTCTTTCACCTGTCGCCTTTACTGAGATGTCCTATATTTGGCGAGGCTGGTCTCAAATCTTCAGCTCGAGTATCCGGCTCATCCACATCACCTATCTTCCCCCGACCTAATCTTAAAGGCGCACAGTGGGCCCTAAATGTGCATTTAATGCACTGGTTACTGAGGCCAGCATTTCCTTTGCGGGCGTTTTCTGGTTGAATCCGGGGCTGGGTGCACACGAGGCAAGCGCTCACCTACCGCTGAGCAACGCTCCGAGCCCTCCATGCTGCTTTAGCTCCAGACAGGGTCCTGCCAAGACGCCCAGAAGCTGCGGCGGGTCTCCTGGTCTCCAGGCCCGGCTGACAGTCATCACGCCAACGCTGCCGGGATCCGGGATCCGGGATCCGGGATCCGGACGCGAAGTCCACGCCCGAAAGCTCCCTCGGGCTCTAAGGGAGCCGCCATGGCAGAGTAGGAGACTAAGCCTGGCGCCGCTGGGCCCTGGGAGACCTGAGCTCGCTCTCGGGTGTGGGGTGCAGGCCGCAGACGCGGAGCACCGGGTAGCGGGACAGGGTGGGCGGTGAGACGGGCGTCCCAGGCACGCGTGCTGTGCGCACGCCGCCGTGGGAACGTGGCCTGGGACTCGGGTGGCCAGAGAGCAAAGCAGAGGCACAGGCGGGTTGGGCTGCATAGGGGACGGGTAGCCTGCGGAATACTACACAGCCCTGGAAAGGAGCTACCAGCCCTGTACCTTCCTCTACAGTTAGTGACAGCACCGACCCTGCAGCCAGGGCATAGGCCACTTGGGAAGGGAGAGAGGCGAGGACCGACCTGCACCTGCCGGAACAGCACGCCGCTAGTCACGAAAGGGTGCTCGTCAGCCACTAGGTGCCAGGCAGAGCTTGTTAGGCAAATTATCTACCGACATCCTCTCCGTTTTATAGACGAGAGCACCTGAGATTCAGAGAGGTCGGGCCACACATCCCAGCGCACACAGCGACAGAGCGTCATGCGCGAGGCCCGGCAGCTGGAGTGGGCTGCCCAGGGGGGAGGGGGGGTGCGGGCCAGCAGCGGGGGCCCACAGGGTGGAGGACCCCTGTGCTCAGGCGGTGCCCGCAGGGGAGGTTAAGGAGGGGGCGGGCACGGGGTGGGCAATGGGCGGGCGGCCCGGGCAGGCCGAGGTCCACCTGCATCTCGTTTGGTTTTTCTTTCCTGATTTTGAGGCGAGTCTCGCTAATTTGCCCAGTGACTCTGCCGGCCAGAACCGACCCGAGATCCTCCAGCCTCGGCCTCCCCGTGCGCTGGCTGACCGTCACCTGCCCGTACTGCCCGCGGCGGGATTTCCACGTGGCTGTCAGCGCAGCGTCGCCGTGGGCAGCACGGGCTCCGGAACTCGGGCGGGCTATTTTAGGGGGGCTATTTCTGGTACCGAGGTGAGAACGCGGGGGCGGGCGGAAGCGGCAGCCACGGCTGAGACCGCGAGGGAGGCAGGGGCCGCTGACATGCTGGCCCCAGCCAGTCTTCTCCCGTGGGCGGGGGGCACACGCGGGGACACACCCAGGCCGACGGTGCCCAGGGGCTCTGGGGACGCGGTGGGGTGAGCTGGGCAGACTCTCCCTGGCATCCCAGCACTCCAGGGGGCCAGACAGGAGGGCCGCGAGTTTGAGTCCGGCGGGGCACCTAAGTGACTTCGGGAGACCCTGTTTCAAAATCCAAAGTAAAAACTGAGCTTGAGGACGCAGCTCAGTGAGCAGGCCCGGGGCTCAGTCCTCAGTGCCGCACAATGCCAGGCCCGGGGGCACGGGCCCATGATCCTAGCACTCCCGGAGGCTGAGGCAGGAACCCCTACCCCAATACTAGCCAGGACTGGAGACTCAGCATTAAGCACCCAGAGCAGAGTCAGTACTGGACCCTTCCTGCCCTGGTTGGCTCTGTCTTCACACCCTTCACAAGGCCTGGGGTGCCACCACCACCCACGCTGAGACACGCGCCCGCTCCATCCACAGTCCACGCGCCGCCCACCCTGCGGGGCCCCGCGCCGATTTATCTCCTGCTCCACCATAAACAACTGTCAGGGAAAATAAATAGTTTTTAATAGGCTCATTAATTGAATTCAGGAAGAAATCACCATCTCCTCCGGCTGCGGGGAAGGACTTACAGGCGGCCAGATGCGGGACCTAGCGCGCTGGGCACCATGCAGAAGGGACACTGTGTCATGGGGATTTCTAATATGGGCTCGGACCCAGGACCCTCCTCACCCTGAACTATGTCCATGCCCATTTTTTAAGTAAACCCTTTGAGCAAAAACTTGTGACCTTCCTGCCTCAGCCTCCCAGCACCCGGCATGCTGGGATGACAAGCCCCCCTTGTACTTATTTTTTATTTGCTTTTTTAAAAGCAAGGAGAGGCTAACTGAGGAAGCAAAGCTCTCGGAGTCGGGGGCCCCCTGAGTGAGGGTCCCTGCGGTGTTTACAACTGAACTTGCAGCAGCTTCTGTGGGGAGGGAAGCAGGCCGCCAGCGACGCCCGGGCTCAGTGGCACAGCCGTGACTCGGTTTCCCCAGCGGGAGCAGCGCGGGCACAGGGGGGATCCTTCCACTCACTGCAGGGACGGAAACCCCCTTTTTACGTGTACGAACCCTGACTCTGGGCCAGTCCAGGTAACAGAGGCCCCCGGGCCCGGTGCATGCCTGTCGTTCCAGCCCTCTGGGAGGCTGAGGCAGGAGGAGCACAAATTCCAGCCCAGCCTGGGCGACCTAGCAGTTTTATGTGACGCTGCGTCAAAACCAACAACAAAAGTGACGAGAGACGGAGGTTGGTGCAGAGCCCCAGGCTAGGCCCCCAGATAACAGTAAGTAACCAGGTAAGAGGCCACCCGGGCCCGGGACGTGGGGCCTCCAAGGGCCCAGCGCAATCCCTCAGGAACGGCCGGCCAGCCCGCCAGGCTGCTTGGCAGCAGCGTCCAGTGGCCAGAGTGCGGGGAGCTGGGTCACGCGGGACCAGCAGCCTTCCCGTCGCCAGCTCTGCACAGATTTTGGGGCCCTCTGCACCCCTGGGTTCCCTCAAGAAGGCAGGAATTGCCACAGGCTGTTTGTGACCACACCCCTTGGCCCCTGGCTTCCTCAAGGACCCACATTGCCACTGTCCCTGACACCTGGGATGAGCAGAGGCTCAGGGACGGCGTGGGCATAGCTGTGGCCACACAGCACCCGGCGCTGGCCCCCTGCCTTCCTTGCCTGCCCAGGTGGAGAGACTGGGCCGCTGCCCGCCGCGTACCCTGAGCTGTTATCAGAGCGAGACGCCAGGATGCGATTCGGGCGTTCCCCATCGTTACCTGCCTAATGGTGGCCATCGCCAGGTGGCGGCTGGAGCGGCGCTGGGCGGAGGGGCACAGGGAGCACAGAGCCCCTGGAGCCAAAGGGAGGGCGAGGGGGGTGCGGGCAGGCTGCGGGGCACCCCTGTCATCCAGCGCCGGGGGAGGCTGAGGCAGGAGGACTCAAAGCTTGAGCCCAGCCTGGGCAACTCGGCAACTTGGTGCGACCCTGTCTCAAAATAAAAATGAAATGAGCTGCGGACGGAGCCCAGTGGGAAGGGCCCAAGCAGAGACCTCCAGTAACACCATAAATAAAATGCCCGAGGGCGGGAAAGGCCCCTGGTGGGCACAGGGGCTCACCACCAGGGAGGAGAAACAGCTTTCCAAGGCCACACCACGGCCAAACCCTCGCTGATCCAAGACCCAGGGGCTAAAATATCCCAGCTCTGGCCCCGGCAGGACGCAGCCCAGGGCTGGGACCCCTCGTCGCTGGGCACCGCTGCCACACCACTACTGCAGGATGACAAGGCCAGTGACGCCCACAGGCACTGGGTGTGGACGGGGCCCACAGGCACTGTGCCAAACCCACGAAGAGGTCAGCCATGTCTGGTGGCGCAGGCCTGTCGCCCAGCCACTCAAGAGGCTGAGGCAGGAGGGTGCCGATGTGAGCCCAGCCTGCCGACTCTGTGACTTAACGAGACCCTGTCTCAAACTCAAAAATAAAGACGTGCTGGATATGGAGCTCAATGGGAAGCCCAGGGCCACGAGAGGGAGGGATGGACGGAAGCACAGGGGTCCCTGCTGCAGAGACAGGAGGGGGGGCTGACACAGCACCGGCCCCTCCCAGGCGACCACAGGGTCCCCAGAGGCGGGAGTGAGACCTGTCCCCTTTGTGTGGATGAGAAACTGTGGAGGGGAGCAGGGACAGCAGGGCCACTGTGCACAGCGGGGGACAGTCAGCACCACAATGCCAGCCTGGGGTGTTCGGCTGCCAGTGGGAGCAATGCTGGAAGCCCAGGACCAGCCCAGGAGCGGCAGTGGGGAGACAGAGAAGATACAGAGCCAGTGTCCCCAGCAGGGCAATCCCCCACTTCCAGTCACTCGTGGCTGCTGAGCAGGCAGCAGGGTGACTCCACACGGGGCTCAGGAGACAGTGGCAGGTGGGTGGAGGACATTCACACTTCACCGCTGGTGGCCCATTCCTCTCCCCGCCCTGGGTCTTGAGCATAAATCACATTTTAAAAACCTCAACACCGTAGATGCTAGAGGGAAGTATGCAGGGGATAGAGGTGCCCTGGCCCCTGGGTGCGGCCTGAGGGGAGACCCTGGTCTCTTCCCACGATAGCCACCGCATTTGCACGCGTGTCCTCAGACAAGGCCCAACGTTCCCTGGCCACAGGAAGACCCCCAGGCTGAGACCCACGGCCACAACCTGAACAGGTGCAGCACGGGTGCCCAGTGCCCAGTCACAGAGGGACAGCAGCGTCTACCCTGCGGGGGACTTGGCGGCAGCTGCAGCCCTGATCCCCCACACACACACACCCATGGCCACCTCAGCCTGCGTGGCATTTCATTTGAGTCATGTGTCTCCTGGCATCAACGCTGATACCCAGGAGCAGCAGGCAGTGGGCACACACCGTGGCCTGGCGTGGGGGAATTCCGCAGCAGGAGGCCTGCAGGCCTGCACCCAGTGGGCAACTGGGCGACTTGGACCCTGCCCCAAAACTAACAATGGCCTGGGTGCAGCTGGGGAGGCAATGGCCTCACGCAACACTGCACAGAGCAGGAACACTGGGCAGGCTCCGGACCCGGCCTGGCCAAGGCCAGTGACACAGCCACTGAGAGTCTCAGTTTCCAGTCATTTGTGCCACTGGGACTGAGCCCAGGGCTGCCACACCACGATACATCGCCAGCCCGTTTTTATTTTTGATTTGGGGCAGGGTCTCACAGAGTTACTAAGTTATTTGCGACCCGCCTGCCTCAGCCTTCCCGAGTGCCGGGATGACAGGCCTGTGCTTCCCAGCCTGTGAAATGGGCCTGCCGAGCTGTCTCCCACGCGCCACAGACATCAGGAGGCGCAGATGAACCAGCAGACGGCGGTGGGGGGACAGGGGACCAGCTCCCCTCCCTCCCTCCTTCCTTACTTCCTGGCTTCCTCTCTTAAAAAATAAAACCTAGGGATGATGGCAGTCCTGGCCCTGAGTCTGTTGGGGACAGGGAGCACATGGGCAGGGACAGGGGTGCTGTCGGCTGTCACCCGGAGGCTGAGGCCAGGGTGATGCAGAGACAGGGCAGTGCGGGCTGTGCACCGGCTGGGCCCCAAGCACAGAGACGGCCTCAGTGGGCATAGTGGGTTCCCAGAGCCCCAGCAATTAGCTGCGGCCTCTGGGTCGGCAGAGACCAGGGACTTGTGGGAAGGGCCACTGGCCAAGGCCCAGAAAGGGTAAGGAACTTGGTCAAGGCTGCACAGCACTGCCTGCTCGCAGCCCTGGTGGGGCGAGGCACAGGATGCAGGCCTTGAACCAGCCCGTAGGGCAGGCGCCAGCTGCTAAGCCCGGCCTCCAGCCCTGGGTACTTACTTATTCATTCTGTGTTACAGGAGGTGGAACCCAAGGCCTTCACACTCAACCACACACTTAGTCCATTTTTATTTTGAGACAAGGAGGAACAGCACAGAGGTTAAAGCACTTGCCTTGCAAGCACAAGGCCCTGTGTTCAGTTTCCCAACACCACATAAGCCAGAGGTGGTGGCGCACGCCTGTATTCCCAGCACTTGGGAGGCTGAGGCAGGATTGCCATGAGATCAAGGCCAGCCTGGGCTACACAGTGATTTCAGGACCAGCCTGGGCGACTCTATCTCAAAAAAGGAAAAAAGAAAGAAAGAAAAAGAAACAGGGTCTCACTCAGTCACTACATTGCCCAGGCTGGGGTTAAATCCTCCCAGCTGGCGTCCCATTGTACCAGCCATTGGCCTGGCTAACGGCATGCCCTGCCCTTGTCATGCGCCTGGGCGCCTGGGTCTCTGGGGTGCCCCTAGCCTTTGAGGCACAGCCTCCCCCCCTCCCCGCCTAACTTCCTGGCTCCCCACAGCTCGGCTCCCGCCAGGCACCAGCTCTGGACTTGCTGCAGAAGTGGGGCGACCTTGATTAGCTAGCCAGCAACGGGGAGCGCCCCAGTTTGCAGAAGCTGACTCATTCCTGGCTCTGGGCCCGGGACCCCGTGGAGGGGCTGCGGGCCTCTGAGGGTCCCAAGTAACAGCAGGGTACTGGAGGAGTGTCTTGAGTTCCAACCCAAATGGGGACCTTGGTAAGACCCTGTCTCAAACTCAGAAATGGGGTGGGCGTGGAGCTGGGTGCAAAGGCCCAGGGCTCCACCCCCAGCCCGCAAAACAGACAGAACAAAACACTGATGACAATAAAGCTGGTAACAGCCACAGCTCGGCCGTCCCCGTGGTGTTCCCAGACCAGCTTTGCCTGTGCACCTCACTGAGCTCCAGCAGCCAACTAGGAAGGTGGCAGCCCAGACAGGTGGCACCACCTCCGGCATGATGCACAGCCGAGGAGCAGCACAGCTGGCATCTGAACCTGGGACGGGCATTCCTTGTTCGTTGCCTGGGAGCTGGGGAGTGTGTGTATCTCTTCCAGCCAGACAGCGCCCCTGCGAGGTTAAGAACTGAAGCTCTGGCCGAGCATGGGGGCACCTGCCTTTCATCCCCGTTACTTGAGAGGCCGAGGGAGGAGTATCTGCATGCAACCGGCCTAGGCGACTTAGGGAAGCTCTCTATCAACATGGGGGAGCTGGGGTGGTCCTGCCACCATGAGAACCCAAGGTGGGCTCACATGGCTTGAAGCCAGTGAAGGCGTCCGTGCCTCAGTCTCCCTGTCTGACAACTGAGGCCGAGGGGCAGGCAATCTGAGGGACTGAACGTCCCCCGCGTGACTCAGCTGGGCGGGCAGGCGCGGGCCGAGCAGTTATTATCACCCCACACCCCCGTTTGCTAATCACGAGGGTTAATCATAAGCGACGTTCAATTACACCCCCACAGCCCGGCGCCCTCCGCTCCCGCCGAGGCCCAATCTCACCCGCCACTGAGGGGCTCAGAAAGGCCAAAGCCGCCGCCCAGGCTGCACAGCCCTGCGGACAGAGAAGGCCCGTGGCGGGGCACAGAGGAGGGAAGCTGAGGAGGCCTGGTGGGGAAACCGGGATCCTGAGTGTGGGCAGAGAGCGCAGCTGGCGGCCGGATCTCCCACGGGAGACTGAGAGCGGCGATGGGGATCCCGCCAGGCGACCGGCACTCCGGAGGCCGAGGCAGGAGGGTCCGAGTGCCAGCCCAGCTCGGAAGGCTGAGCGACGGAAACAGAGCGCACGCTGCAGCCGGGCAGGGAGGCGCCCCGGGTCCCAGCACCGCTCCACTTAAGGATAAAAATAAAACCGGAGAGCGGAGGGCGCCAGGCAGCAGAGAGGCCGCCGAGGCGACACGGCCCGGGGATTCAGCGCCCCGAAGCGGCGGGGGCGGCTGACCGAGAACCAAGTGCGGCGGGATCTGCTGGCCAGAGTGGCCCTGCGGGGGATTCTCAGGCGACAGAGTCCCCAGACCGCTGGACCGGGACGGGCAGGAGCGGAAATCCCAGGTTCTCCCGGCGGCGGCGGGCGGCCCAGGGAGACCCAGGGAGACAGGAGCACGAGAGGAGGAAGAGACGTGGGTGTCGGGCACGGCGGCGAGTCACCGTCACCCGATCGTTAACTGTCGCCGTGGCGGCCGGACGCGCTGATCGCCGCACTCCCCGCGCCCGACCCTCGGAAGGACACGGGGGCGACGTACCGCCAGTGCTGCCTTCCTGTCCTCCGGGTCTCCCGTGGGGAGGGCTAGGACGCCTCGCGGGTCAGCAGCGCCCAGCCCGGCCAGCTGGCCCCGCTGGTATGAGTCTTGGCTGGGCTCCCAGCGCTCAGGAGGCCGAGGCAGGAGGATCTGAAGTTGGAGCCCAGCCTGGGCAACTTAGTGACTCAGTGCGACTCTTCTCAAAATAAAGATTAAAAAATAAGGGGGCCTGGGGATGGAGCTGGGGGGGAAGGGGGTGAGAGGGGGAAGGAAGAGGAGGAGCAGAGAGCCACGCTCACCATCCAGACCCGCGGTCAGGGGCAGCATCTCAGCGCCAGCGCCTGCCCCAGGCCCAAGCTACTCTCTCCAGCCCCCATGCTCCAGGGCCTGCCCACACCGGTGGCCAACGTGCCGTCCTCCCGGGGACAGGACAACCGCACCTGTCTCTGCTCGGGTCCCAGCCACCCCCATGCCGGCCCCAAGGCCGGCAGGTTTCCAATGTCAGAGGGAGGAAGGTGAAATTCAGATGTGGCCACCAGCCCTGGAACTCCGGGTGGGCCTTTGTTCCTGGCCCCCGGCAGGGGTTCAGCCACCTGCCCCTTCCTGCAGGGGGGCAAGGGGTCCGCAGGATCCATGCCAGTGGGGGCGGGAGGACAGAGTCTCTCCTCAAAAAGGACAAAGGCAGCGCGGCCGCACCCCCTGCAAATTCTGGGGCTGGGAAGGCACCGGATGGGATAAGGGGTGTGGGCTATGGGGCAGATGGCAGCCCACAGCGGCAGCCTGGCCCTGGGTCCTCCTCAGCCAGACGCAGAAGCTGTCCCCAGACCCTCCGACCCCGCGTGGGCCACCAGAGTTCACGGCTGCCTCCACCTCCACACACAGGCGCGGGCGGTGCACGGGGGGGCATGGGGACCAAGGAGCCCCCAAGCCCCAGCTTCCTCAGCCACCCTGGGCCTCAGCATCTATAAATACCCGTCTTCATTCTCAGGGTTCACCAGGCTCCCCCCATCTGAACTCTCAACGCCCCCTCTTTCCCATGCACGCAGCAGTGGCAGAAGCAGCGCTCAGCACAGAGGGACGTGTGGGGAGCAGGTGAACACAGGGCCATCTAGCCCCACTGCGGACTCTTGTCTCCCCGGCGAGGTGTCAGTCACCAAGAAGCCACAGGTCAGCTGTGGGCGCCTGATCTGTGCTGACCCGAGCAGCAGGCTGGGAGACCAAGTTCCAACCCCGCGAGATGCGGCGGGGCAGAGCTGGGCTGGTCTCCGGACCCAGCCCGGGCTGGGGGCAGGTTCTCTGTGACCCAAAGATGAAGAAACCAGCACATGACAGTGACAGTGGCAGCTCTGTCCCCTCCCCCTCACTTCAGGAAGATCCTGCTGAACTCCTGACATCTACAAACCCCAGATGTCCACGAAGCGACCCCCAGATTCAGTGCCCCGAAGTTTATCGGGGGGGGGGGGGGGGGGGGGGGCGGGGACCTTTGTATCACCGAAGGGGATCCATGGACAGGAAGGTGGCAGGGTCCCAGGGGTCCAAGTAGTGGCAATGTTCCAAAGGACAGTGTGGGGGCAGGGCCTGAGGCTGGGGTCTCCTGTCCCCTTTTCCAGGCTCACCACACACAAGGGTCAGAGAGGGACAAGGGCCAGCCCCAGGTCCACGGGGCCACGCTGGAGTCTTCCATCTCTGTGCCCTGCAGGGAGCGGGACACAGGCCAGGACGCTGCCGCCGGGGACCCCATCTCCCCAGGATGGCCGCACACTCTGCCTCTGGTGTTGGGGGGACATCACCTCCCTGGCCACGGCAGCAGGAAAAGTCCATGAGCTCACCAGGCGGCTGGTTCCCCAGCGACGGGTGTGTGTGACTGTGCCCAATTATATGGACTCCCAGGGCAGGCGTGGCGTGGGTGGGGGTCCCCCGGGGGCCGCCGCCATGCAGAAGTGCACTGTCACGGTGAGCATACCCCCAGGCCCAGGGGACAGGCCGCAGAGAGGCTGGGGGGGGGGGAGAAAGAAGGTAGGTGCTGGGAGGTGGTGGTAGAAGAGGCGGCCAGGGAGGGCAGGCGGGGGACAATGGGTCCTTGTTGGGCCCGGGCCGGACTCTGGCTCAAGCCGGGGGCTGTGGCATTTGGGGGTGGGAAAGAGTCACCCCAGCTCCAGCTGCTGCCTTCCCGCCGCCAAAGTATCAGCTGGCAGAGAAGGAGGGAAGCCAGCGCAGGGACAGAAGGCGCGAGCCTGGCGGGGGAGGGGCGCCAGGAAAGGCGACCCCGGGGAGGGAGCCGCCATGCAAATGGCAGAATCCACAATCCCTCGCCATTAATAAAGGCTCCAGCAGCCGGCGTCCCTGGTCGCATGCTCCTCCCAGGCGGGCACCGGCCCCAAGGAGGGCAGCGCCCCCGAAGCAGGTGGGGTCCTCACCTCCCGGCACCCAGGGCTGCTGCCACTGGGGATCAAAGAGGGCAGAACGCAGGCCGGGGACGTCGGCCTGGGCGGAGGGGAGTCAGGGCCGGTGGCACCGTCTCTGGGCTCGGCGCGAGGGCGCCCCGTTCTCCTGCTGTCCAGGTCCTGGAGTAACTGGCGCTCGCTCGCTGGGCCTCCATGAGGACGTCCGTCGCCCCCAACCCTTGCCGGCTGCACTGGCCAGACTGGGTTTGTTTTTTTTTTGGGGGGTGAAGGGGTGCTAAGGATGGGGACCCTCCTATGCTGAGGTGGAGGGAAAGGGGAAGCCGCCCCCAACCCGGAAGAGGTGCTGGAGGGTGTACTGGGGGCCAGGTCCCCAAGAGGAGGGGGCTGAGCTCGCGGGAGAAATGCAGACAGGACGGGACTTTCGCCCACGCTGCAAATTCATAGGCCCCAGGGAGACCCCGACCGGAGGGGAAACTCAGGCAGGAGGCTCGGATTTGGGGGGTGTGTCGGGGAGGAAAACGGCTCTTTTGTGGTGCTGAAGGGGTGAGATATGAGAATTCTGGAGAGACCACAGCTCAAGAGGGGTCCCCTGCGAGATGGGGAGGACTTTGTGGGAGGA
Organism: Ctenodactylus gundi; assembly: GCA_004027205.1. Taxonomy (NCBI): domain Eukaryota; kingdom Metazoa; phylum Chordata; class Mammalia; order Rodentia; family Ctenodactylidae; genus Ctenodactylus; species Ctenodactylus gundi. Next base: position 48,858 of record PVKB01004546.1, read on the forward strand.
GGGAGAGGGCACCCTGAATTCAGGAGACTCCCACACGGAGCAGTGAACTTGGCCGCAGCCTGGCAGGAGGGAGCCGGGCGCCCAGGGAACCCACGCCAGGACCCAGAGCCGCGCGCACCCGCCGGCACCGAGCCCCCCAGCCACCCGGAGCCCACCGCCCCGCCCCCAGTGACGTCAACGCCGCCCCTCCCCCTGTCCCCAGGGGGCTCAGGGGCGGCTTCCCCTCGCCGGGATCCCCACGGAGCCCCGGGTGTGCATGCGCGGGCAGGGAGGGGGAGATGGGGTGCGGGGCGCGCGCTCAGGGGTCCCTGGGGCGGGGGGGGGCGCTACGGCCGCAGCAGGGTAGGGCGAGGCCAGGGAGCCACCGATGAACCCCCTCCCCGCGCGGCGCCCAGGAGCGCGGGGACCGCGCGAACCTGGGGCCCCCTGGGGTGGGGGTCTGGACCAGAGAGAGGACGCCGGTATTCTCCAGCCGGACTCCCACCAGCGCCGACCGGGGGCTCCTCTCCAGCCCCGGGCTCCTCTGCGCTCCGCGGCGGCCCCACCCCCAGGACCCGCCCGGGGACCCCAGCCAACCCAGACGGCACCCACGCGAGTCCCCGCCCGGGACCCGGGGGACAGCCGGCCGCGCCGCACTGGGCTCCGGCCAACGCTGCGTTCGCGGTGCGCGCAGCTCGGCGCCCCGGAGGACCTCGTCTCCGGTGCCCCCGCGCCCCTCCCTGAGCCTGCGCCCCTCCCCCTCCCGCGCGGCGCCGCGCACCCACCCGGCTGGGCCTCGGGCGTCGCGGTCGTGCGGGCACCCCCGGAGCGGCGGGGCGTCCGGCGCACAATGGCCCCGGCGCACAAAGCCGGCTCGCTGCCCACTCGCGGCCGGCCCGCAGACCCCGCGCCCCACGCCCGCCGGCTGCCCGCGCCGGCCCCGCGCACGTACCTGCGGGCGGTCTGCGCTGCGCTCCCCGGCGCCGGCCCGCCTCGCAGCCCGGCGGGGACATGGGATCCGAGCGCAGCCCGGGCAGCCGGGCGGGCGGCGGGCGCGGGGACACTCACTGCGGCGCGCGCGCCCCCACCGCTGACGTCACCCCTGCCGCCGCCGCCGCCGCCGCCGCCGCCGCCGGCTGAGGGGCCGGACCTGGGCGGGGCTGGCCGCGCACGCGCCTCTGCGCAGGCGTGCCGTCGCCACGCCCCCTCGGGCCTATGAGGAGGCGCCGCGCGGTCACGTGGGCCGGAGAGGGTTTAAAGGGCAGCAGTAGCACGTGGGGCGCGGGGCGCTAGGGTTTCGCGGGACATGTGGGTGGTGGTCCCCGCTGCGGGGACCCCTGGGCCGTGGCGGGCGCAGAAGCCCTCGGGGCGCCGCACCGACTCTGAACCCACCGTGGCGCTCTAGTGCCCCCGGAAACCGGGCCTCTGCTGCGGGCCTCACCCAGCAGGCCCACCGCTCTGGCCATCTACCCTTAGTTCTGGCCGAGCCAGTTTTTTTATTTTTTATTGTAATCCTGGGGATCAAGTCCAGCGCTGCAGCTGATTTATATCCCAAGCCGATTTTATGTTTGATTTTCAATCAGGGTCTCACGGAATCATTACATTGCCCAGGCTAGGCTCCCAGAGCGCGGGGATGATGGGCCTGCGCCTCCGGGTCACCAGCTTTTATGTGCCAGTGTGGGCTGCATGTGTGTGACGCTGGGGATTGAGCCCGGAGCTCCACTTTGGTTTTGGTACAGCGTCACACTGAGTCATCCTGCTCAAACTTATGACCCTCCTGCCTCAGCCTCCCAGTGCCCGAACTGAAGTCACGTCACATGCCCGATTACAAGCCATCTTCTGCTCACTCGGCTCTGCCCTTGCTGGGGGGAGTTTCTGGAGAAATGCTCCAACTCTGAGATTGTTCAAATTTCTGCTCCGAAGGTCCGGGCCTCCAGGAAGCCCTCCTGAGCACAGCCTCCCGCCACCCCCGCACGCCGTCCCCCTCAGCCCGGCTCTACTTGCGACAGACACCAAGAACGGAAAGCTGTCGGCGGGGCAGGCGCACTGGCACCAGGCAGGGCCCGATGGCCGGAGGTGAGTGAGCAGCGGCCCAGCCCGCGAGGCCTGGGCTCCATCCTCAGCACCCACAGGAGACCCAAGGAGGAAGAAGATACGGTGGGATCTGGGGCCTTTTTTCCCTTCAAAATCGTTGATTCATTCATTGCAGGCCAAGATGCAGATAAACAGAAAGCACTAACCCAGGGCCAAGACGGTGAGGCGGAAGTCGTAAACAGCAGATGAGAAAGAAGGGATGAATAATTTAACAGGGAGCCTAAATTAAACCCGGAGTTTCCCAGCGGCCGGCCAGGAGCGGCCAGGTTTGCGGAGCCAGTTGGCCCTCCGTCCCAGTCGGGTGACCGTGCCCAGCCTCGGGGGTCTGGCCTCGCCTTTCCTGTCCGAGCAGTGGGCACACAGCCCCGGCCCCAAAAGACCCGACAGGGCAGTCTGCGCGGTGGCAGAGCTCGGGCCTTGCAGGTTCTGTGGGAGCCAGAGAAAACCAGACTGCTGAATTTGCATGGGGAGAGTCCCTTACTCCCCCCACCCCCACCCCGGCCACCTCTTCCCTGAGCCCGGCTGTCCCCTGCTGCAGATGGAAAGCCAATCCCCCACCTGAGGACCGCGGGAGCAGCCAAGACACCCGTGGGCAGCCTGGCCAAAGCCACTGGGGCAGCGAGGACAGGCGTTCCCCCCACAGCCCACTGGGCCCTGCACGACCAACTCTGTCTCCTCGCTGCTTCTGGCTTCCCTCTCCTCTGGGCTCCCTCTGCTTCTCCCACACAAAGCCCCATCCTGTTTCAGGGCCTTTATATGTGCTTCACCCCCTGCCACCTGGACAGCTGTTCCTTGTGTTCTTTCCAGGGCAGGCCATTCTCATTCTTTGTCCTGAGAGGACCCCATTGCCTCACCAAAGGGACCCCACGTGGTCATCTTCACCTCAGGATCCAGTTACTTACTGGAATGATTGTGTTTAGGGCCTATTTGCCTGTTTTCCGGCTGTCTGCTTACTTTGCCTCAGCTTACCTACCTGTGAGGGAAAATAATAAGAATCTGCCTCTTGGGGCCACCATGGGAGAGATGTGAGGACCATCGTGTCCCCCACCCTGTGTGGGCGTAGGCTCATGAGAGGGCCACTGTCCCTGGGAACGACCAGGTGCCCAGGTGACCATCAAGTCAGTCCAAGCAGCCTGGGGGATGCTCACTGGATGGGGCGAAGGGCCCTGTGAGCGGAGACAGGTGCACACCCCACCTCCGGTCAGCACGCTCCTCTGGGGTCCCCACCGCCGCTGACCAACAGGAGCAGAGCTTCACGCCCCACGTCTGGCTCCTCCCACGTGTCCTCCGCTACTCACTCACGGTCAAAGCTGCTCAGGGCCTGGTGTGAGCTCAACAGTCAATACGCTTGCCTAGCAAGAGCAAGGCCCTGGGTTCGATGCCCCAGCACCATGTATGCCAGGTGTGGAGCTGCACGCCTGTCACCCCAGCACTCGGGAGGCTGAGGCAGGAAGATTGCTGTGAGTTTGAGGCCAGCCTGGGCTCCATAGTGAGTTCATGTATTATTAGTCCACTTCCTTCTGTCTTTTTATGAATATCAACAGAGTCATGCCATGGGGAATTATGCTAGAAAGTGTAAAAAAGAAACCCAGAACTCCAAATATCTAAGAGAAAGAAACTGAGTGAATTCACTGGTTCATAGCTTCATCTCAGAATATTACACAGCTGTGAAAAGGATCAGTGGCATGAATTTGAGGGAAAGGGTATCGAGGAGCCTTTGTTAGTGACAGAAGCAAGGGCAAGGTGTGGCTTATTGTGTTCTACCTGTTATCTAGGTTTTCAGCTTATCCTTTCATTATCTCTATATGAGTAAACGTATATAGTTACGTCTCTGTGAACCCATGTTGTGTCACTACTTTTTCCGAGGCACTGGGGATTGGACCCTGGGCCTGAATACTAAGCTACATCCCAGCTTCTTTTCATATTTTTAAATTTTGAGACACAGTCTTGCTGAGTGGCCCTGTCGGGCTGGAACATGCGGCCCTCCCACGGTGGCCCGCAGAGCACCGAGATGATGTTGTAACGGGAGAGACGCCAGATGAAAACGTATGACGTGGATGGAAGGTGAGACACGCAGGAAGGAAAACGCGGGAGAAAAGGAGTGTGCGTGGGTCACGGCTGCCCAGGAGTGGAGAGCGCCTCCCGTGACATCTGAACCATGGCCTCAGGGCGTGGGGGGCGCAGTGCACAGGCCAAGGGCACAGCTTGTGCCAAAGCCTTGGGGCAGGAGGAAGCCAGAGTGTGGGGGAGCAGCAAGGGGGTGGAGGCAGGGAGGGTCACAGGGAGACTTGGGCCCGGATCCTGAGCCGGAGGCGAGGGCCCAGGCCAGCTGTGTGCCGAGAAGAGCCCGTGTCAGGTGCTCACGGCGCCCTCTGGTGGCTGCTGTAGGCGGGACGGGTGGGGTTGGTGAAGGCACTGAACTGGTCCAGGTGGGCGATGTGGGAGAAGCGAGCCGGGGAGGGGGCGGCCGGCCTTGCCCAGCTCCGAGGGGCTGTGGGCCAACAGGGCCACGAGCACAGCCGGGTCAAGCTGGGGATCACCGAGCAGGAGGGAGCCGGGCAGCACCCGAGCCTCCGTCCTGCGGAGCTGGGTGACTTGTCAGCATGGAGATCTGTTCGGTGCCGGGCCGGCCTCGCACACTGCAGGGACAGGGCCTCGCTCCCTGCACAGAAGAGCAGGCTTCTCTCTTCAGGCCTGGGGCTCTGCTTCGCCCTTGCCAGCTCTTCAGAAAGCATGGTCACCCTCCTTCTCTCCCTCCTGTCCTTCTGTCCTCCTCTTTCCTGAGCCCCTGAGCTGTCACTCTGAGAACAAAACTCCAGTAAAACAAGTTAATCTCCAAGCTGAAAGCCAGCCGCACTGCCCTTGGGGCCGGGGCCAGGCCCGCTGCTTTTCTGAGCCTCGGTCTCCACATCTGCCGGACGCAAGCCGGCGTTGCTCCCCATCTCAGCCCTGCCCTAGCTGACTCCGGCCAGCGCAGGCCTGGCCCACGCTTGGCAATCAGTAGATGTTTGCAGAATGAATGTTAGATTCATTCCTTTTTCCCCTTTTTTGTTGGTCTCTTGTTCCTTATGACCCAAATAGGATCCCCAGAATCTTTGGGGCCTGGAACGCCTCCCTTGCACCCCGGTGTAACCCGGGGCTGGCGTGGAAGGAGCCTTCTTCCTCGTAGGCCGCCAGAGAGCTGAGAGACCACAGAGTGGCTGGCCCAGTCGCCAGTGCCCAGAGACAGGTGCCTCTCTGCCCTGGCGTCATCCACCATCGGCAGGGACGGGTGGTACACTCCTGTCCTCCCAGCACTCTGGGAGGCTGAGGCAGGAGGACTGTCAGTGTGAGCCGAGCCAGGGCCTTGTAGAGACTTACCAAGATCCTATCTCAAAATAAAAACCAAGAAGCCAGGCAGAGATAGAGCGCATTGTAAAGCCCGCGTGCCACGGCCAGGATCACAGGATAAAAACGAGAGGAAATGATGAACTGTCACAGTTAATTATGGCACTGAGCAGGGACCAATGATGTCTGTCTGTCTGTCTGTCTATCTTTCTTTCCTTCTTTTTTTCTTTCTTTCTTTCTTTCTTGATTTGCAGCGGGGTCTTGTTCTTTACCACAGGCTGGTCTTGAACTCACTAAGGAGCCTAAGATGGCCTTGAATTCACAGCAATCCTCCTGCCTCAGCCTCCCGAGGGCTGGGATCACAGGAGTGCGCCACCACGCACCGATAATGTGAATCAACTCAGGGCCTGTGCTTGCGACGCAAGTGCTCTGACCACTGAACTACACCTCCTGCCCCGTTCTCCGAATTTAAACTTCCTCTTCGTGAAGTTCAAATCTGAGCATTTAGCACAGTCACCTCCTTTTTTTGATCTCTGTACTCCTGTTGATGTGATCAAAATTTTCTCCCTGCTTTTTTTTCCTCCTCTCTTCTGCCTTCTCAGGAGAAGAAAAAGTTAAAATGTGTCAACGTTGTCAGAAATGCTTTGAGCCTTCAGACAATTCAGAGTGGAGTATCGAGTGGTGGCAGAAGAGCTAAAAAAAAAAAAATCCTCCCTTACTATAAGGAGAAAAAGAAGCCATCTCAATAAGCCCAGTGAGCCTGAGGCTCGCAATGCCGGATACAAAGATAGACGCTTCCTGTCCTCGGGCACCGGCTTCACCCACAGCTGCAAGCCAAGAGCGCTGGGCAGGGCAGATGCAAAGAGCGTGTGACCACCCCAGAGGAGAAGCTACCGTGTGCCAGGAGCAGCGCCAGGACGGGTCAAGGTCGCACGGGGCGTGGGTAGGTGTCCTTGGGCTGCGTGGCACTGGGGTCGAGCCCAGGGACTCCACAGGTACTCCCCAGCCCATTTTTACTTTTGATTTTGAGATGGGCTCTAAGTCACTAAGGTGCCCACGCTGTGCTATGACTTGGGATCCTCCTGCCTCAGCCTCCCAGCATGCCAGGATGACAGTCTGTGCCCCGGGTCAGGTCGGGTGGAATCTCTTTAAAACTGGAACCAGTGCAGGCCAGGTCACCTCCACACACATGCACACCCCGTGGGCCGCGGTGCCTGCTCCGCAGATGACCATGCTCCTGGCCCAGCCAGGCGGCACAAGGATGTCACCCAGCAGCCCACGGGCTGAGCTCCAGACCAGTCCAGGCAGCTTGCCTGCTCAGTGAGACCCGCTTCAAAATCAGAAATAAAAACGGGCTGATGGCGCTCCGGGGGAATAGAAAGCCCGTCCCGTACACACCCTGCTCCCGGTGCAGCCCGTGAGGGGACAGATGGCACCTCAGGTCCCGCCAGTCCCTCCCCTCCATCACTGCCTGACGTGTGGGCTTCGGTGCTGCTGTTCCCGGCATGTGCCAACCCTGCCATGCCCCACTGCCCGCCCAACCGTCGTCCCTTCCTGTCCCAGAGACCGCGGGGGTCAGCAGGGTGGGTGCTGCTGAATGTCCCCGGGAGCTGGTGTCAGCTGAGCTCCTACTATGTGTGGGCCCATGTCACAGTTCTCACATGCCCCCCCCCCAGCCTCCCTGCAGCTGTCTTACCGATGGAGAAACTGAGGCCCGCAGCCTGGCATAGCCTGGCCACGCACAGAGCCAGTAAGGACCATCTGCTGCTTGTCTTTGCTGCAGTGTCTGTGAAACCAGAGAGAAAAAAGGGGTGGGGGCTGCAGGAAGAGCTCAGCGGTCGAGGTGCTTGCTCGTCTCGCAAGCTCAAGACCCCGCGTTTGATTCCCCAGCAGCACATAAGCCGGCGTGTTGGCGCAAACCTGCAATCAGAGCACTTAGCGAGACTGAGGCAGGAGGACTGGCCTGAGTACAAGGCCAGCCTGGGCCACAGAGGGAGACCCTGTCTCAAAAAATAATAATAATAATTAAATAAATTTAACATAAAAAAGAAAGCCAGGTGTGTTGGTGCATGCCTGCCATCTATCTACCTGGGAGGCTGAGGCAGGAACATCTCCAGTTCAAGGGAGGCCTAGACACTGGATGAGACCCCATCTCAAAGCCCTGTGAAGAAGAGAAGGAGAAGGCAGGAGGGACGACGGGGGGAGGAGGGACAAGTGAACGCGCCGACTGGTGCATGGGAGTCTGAACGCGGCCACCCGAAACCTGGAAACCAGAGCACAGGACCGAGGAGGGCACAGGACAGAGTTGCCCCGAGCTGGGGAGGGCACTGAGCGGGCCACATGCCGCATGAGCACCAGGGCCAGAAGGTCCCAGAGGACACCTGTCCACAGGAGGGATGCCGCTGAGATCTGGCTGTTCGGGGGCACACGGTGTAATTGCCACACACCGTGTGAACACACCGGACACCACTGCACGGGAGCTTGCACACGGCCAAAACGGCCCGTTTTTATGTTATGTGGGTCTATTTATTTATTTTTTGAGACAAGGTCTGTGGCCCAGGCTGGTCCTGAACTCACCATGGAGCCCAGGCTGGCCTTGGACTCAGCACAATCCTCCTGCTTCAGCCTGCCAAGAGCTGGGATGACAGGCCTGCACCACTACACCCGGCTCGTGTGGAGCTGGGGACTTGAACCCAGGCCCTGCACTTGGCAGGCAGCACTCTAACTGCCGTGCCATCCTCCAGCCCCGAAGTCGACCATTCTGACTGCAGGAGGCGGCACTGGGCGTTTCTGGAGCTCTGGCGCCAGGCCCGGCTGGCACCGCCACCTCCGCACGCAGTGAGCTCACCCCGTCCCTTCCTGCCCCAGGGATGCAGCTCCAAAAAGTGACGCAATCCGGGGAAACCGAATCCCCAGGGCCCCAGGCGCCCCATCGCCCTGTCTGCCCTGGTGGGGCAGCCACTCCCGGGTCCGTCCTCAGGGGAGGGCGGGTGGCAGTGTGTCCTCCTCACCCCTAATCCGCGTCTCACCGGCTCACCGGATCTGGTTGCCATGACACTGAGGAGGAAGTCTGGGCTGGCAGGCACCGGGGAGACCCAGCTCCCCAGGGTCGGCCCGGGCCCATCCCCCACTGCTCCCCACCGTCTCCTCACTCTGGGGACAACGGGGCAGGGCAGGAAACGCCAGGCAGGTCGCCTTGGGGACTCCACTGGGACAAGGTGGTTCCCAGCAGGGCACCACTCCAGGTCCCAAACCGACTGTGTGCCCAGAAAGACGGCCAGGCAGCAAGGCCGGTAACTGCCCGCCCACCAGAAGGACGAGCCAGGGGACTGCAAATCCCAGCCGGGCAGCTTGGCAATTTAGCGAGACCCTGCCTCCCAATCTGGAATAACCCCATGCTGGAGGCATCACTCGGCACAAGGCCCTGGGGCAGGATACTCAGTACCAAGGGAAAAGAAAAGGTTCCAAAAAGAAAGTTTGATGCTAAGTCTTCTGGTTCTTGGGGTACCGGCCGGGGCAGGGCAGAATTTGCAGAATTTGGGTGCCAGGGGACACCAGCTCCTCCACCTGCCCCAGTGTGGGACAAACCCCCAAAGGATTTTTCTCTGCCTCTGAACAGATGTGGGCCCCAAACCTGGATCCCAGCTTGGCCAGACGGATGGGCAGTTGGGCAGGTGGAGGACAGGACGGATGTGGTGGCAGTGCCGTGGCCTGCAGTGACCCAGCCAAGAAGTCACTGTGCCCCATGGTGCCCAGGCTGCTTCCAGGTGGCAGGAGGGGATGACAGGCCTGTTCTGACAGTGCCCATGGGGTTCCACCCGCCCCACCCCAGCCACGTCAGCCCCCCACCCCGGCTGTCCCAGCCCCTGAACCATGCAGGGCCTCCCAGGCTCCATCGCCGGGGCTCCCTCTGTGGGGACCCGGTCCCCTCTCCGGCAGCTTCCAGACCCACGTCTGTCCCCAGCTTCTTCTTCCACGTCCCACAAATACCAAACCAATGCCTCAGACATCGCCACTGGGGCCTTGAAGGTTTCTGTCTTCGAGACCGCGACCAGCCTGGGCCACCTCACCCCGCACTGGACCCGCATACGCCACCGGCCTGGAGTCTGTGCAGAATTGGCTGACCCCTCACCGCCTGGACCTGCCAAGTTGCCCCAGGCCGCCCCCTGGAGGCAGCCACTAGAGGGCGCCAGAGCCAAGCCTCGCCCTCACCTGCCCACAGCACACTGGCTCCCACCTCCCACCCTTGGGATCCAAGCCTAGGCCCTTCTGCAGCCCACAGGGCCCTGCACAACCCACCCGATACCCTCCCTGCTCTCCTCCTCCCTCCTCCCTTTCTCTCTCTCTCTCTCTGCTCCAACCCCACCACAGGCCTCTTCACTGCTCCGCTCAATCCTGCCCCAGGGCCTTTGCACAGCTGCACCTTGCCTCCCTCTGCTTCCTTCAGTCGTTGTTCACAGAGACCCCATCAACCACCTTCAACGTTCTCCCTTCTCCTTCGCTGCTTCTGTGTTTGTTTTCTTTTTGCTTTCACCGTCGTAGACCTGCAGCATTTCCAACATGGGTATTTCATGCACACGACACCAGCTCTGCACACGGGTCTCTGTCCTGTTTTCTTCACCTTCTCCTCTCGGCACCAGACTGGTGGCTCTGATGGCCTCTGTCCCTAGAGGAATCTGTAGAGGAAATTTTGAGAACCCACCATCATCAGATCTGGGGACAGGGAACGGGGATCAGTGACACGCTGCATCCAGAGATGAAGCTTCCACCACTTCAGAGCTCCGGCCAGACACGCAGCGCGGCGGGCACTACAACCAGCCAGTGCAGGGCCCTGAGTCGGACTCCCTGGAACCACGTAAGCCAGGCGTGTTGGTGCATGCCTGTAATCCAGCCCTCGGGAGGCTGAGGCAGGAGGATCTCTGAGTTCGAGGCCAGCCTGGGCTGCAGAGCGAGACCCGGTCTCAAAATGAACAACATACAAAGGTAGCACCCTACCATCCCGAGAGCCCTCAGCAGCCACCGCGGCCCACAGCCCTGGCTGGGGACATGGCCACCCACCGCCCCACACACCCGGCCTGGGACGCATAAGCTCACCAAAAAAAAAAAAAAAAGGAAGAAAAAAATCTTAAAGGTCAATGTCTATAATTGAATTTTCCTCCAGATAAAAATAGCATCTTTGTAATCGTTTAAATGCTTCTGAGGGAAGGAGGGCGGGCGTGAGAGGAAGGAGGGAGGCAGGGCAGGAGGGGGGCGAGCACATGCCCAGCCCGGGGGGGGGGGGGTGGCTCCATCCCATGGGCGTGGCGCACAAGCCTGGGTCTCTGCACATCTGTACGTGAACATGTGCACACACTGCACGCAAGGTGTCGGCCGTGGTCTGCAGCCCGAGGTGTGGCCCCTCCGTGAGCGGTTCTGGCCTGTCGCCTGCCCGGACTCAGCCATCCGTGTCCCCCACATACATGGTTGGTGGCCACGACCCTTGGGGCTGCAGCTGGGTGCCAGCTCCATGCAGACGGGGGTGGGCAGAGACCGGAGGGGCCTGGAGTGGCCAGGAAGCCGTGTGCTCACTGCTCTGAGCCTCAGTTTCCCCTTTGTGTGGTGCTGGGGTCGAGCGCAGAACCGTCACACCGGGCTCCATCTTCAGCTTGTCTTTACTGTTGAGACGCGAGTTTCATCAGGTCGCCAAGTCGCCAGAGATCCTCCCGCCTTGGCCTCCCAGAGTGCTGGGATGACGGGCCCGTGCCCCGGGCTGGGCGTATCCTGCACATGGTGCCACCCACTCCCAACCCCACCTCGCCCTGTGTGTGCCCACTCTGGGCTTCCATTTCCCTACCTGGAAAGCGGAAGAGCACCTGGGTGGGTGGGTCCTCCCCTGTGTGGGTGGGTCCTCCCCCAGCCCTTGGTGACCCCAGTGCTGGACCTCCACCCACGATGCTCCTGAGCCCATGTGGGGCAGGCCGGCAAGCTGGCTCGGGTCCCCCCCAGTGGCCCTCCCCACACCCAAGGGGGTCAACTCTGCCTGCAGCCTCCGTATTGTGGGGAGATGACCCAAGCATCACGTCCACCCCTGTCCGTGGGAGTCTACTCAGCACCCCAAGGAGGGCCCCTGCTCCCTGCATGGGTGGCAGTTGTTCCTGACCACTCCTTGGGCGAATCCGAGGGCGAATCGCTTCAGGGTATCCAGTCCTTGGGTCCTGGGGGGCAGGAACAGTGGGCGGAGGGCATGGGGAGGGCACTGGGCTCAGGTGGCCAGGAAACAGAGCCGGGGAGGAGCTGCGGGCCGGCGCCCATGGCTTGGTCTGCTGCCCGGGCCCACCTGGCACCTGCGAGCCTTTGGGGGCATTTAGAATCTAAACTGTGACACCTGCACATATACCATACAGTTTGATTTGTAAATCAGACGCAGAGCTGGGCCGCTGCTGCAGGCCGTCATCCCGGCATGCCGAACCGTCCAGGCTGGCAGCTCCGCCAGGCTCTGGCTCAAAGTAGGAAAGTGAAAGCCCAAAGACAAGGGCCAGGTCGGCAGACTTGGCATGGAGATCCCATGTGGAGCGCGCTGAGCTCGCCAGCGACTTGGTTAGACCAGCCTGCCTCGGCCTCCGGCACAGGGATGGGGCTGGGGACGGCTCTGTGCGGAGGCTCAGCACCGGGGCCAAAGATGAGCACACAGACACACACACAGGGTGCTTCCTGTTCTGCTTCTCACGTCTTCAGGGTGAAACATCCCCCTGTGCCTCAGTTTCCCCAGTCATGGTGCAGGGGGGTGGAGAAGACAGCTCCAAAAGACGCAGCTCCCCTGGGCTCCGGGCCCCCTGACGTCCCCCAGGATGTCATGCAGCCGTGGGGGGGCCACTCTACTTTGGGGGTATCCCTTAGCACCACAGGGGCCTCCATGTGCCCCAGTCTTGGGAGCAGATCACGCCTCCTCCAGGGTCGCATGCTTGCCACCTTGTCACCAGGCCACGCGGAAAACGAAGAATCTCCTGAGCGGTCCCTCGCGGGGTGGGATGGGCCCGGCCGCCGTCCTGGTGCACATGGGCCCTTCTCGGCCCACCCGCAAATAATTAAAATTGCAATGAGGAGAGAGAGGAGAGAGAGAGAGAGAGAGAGAGAGAGAGAGAGAGAGAGAGAACGAGAGAGCGAGCTGAGGGAAGCAGAGAGACTGAAGTAAGCATATACAATCTTATGTGGCCTGGGGAATTTGCATAAAAATCATCATCTGAAAAAAACATCTGTCACTTCAGCTACTTGGGAGGCTGAGGCAGCAGGGTCACTGATGGGCCCAGGAGTCCCAGCCTAGCCCTGGCAGCGCACGAGGCCCTGTCCCAAGGGGAACATGAAGGCCCGGCGTCCCCCACCCCATCCCCTCTCGGGACTTTGTTTCTGGGGTTTCAGTTGCTCATGGTCAACCATGGTCCCAAGAACATGAAATTGAAAAGTCCCAGAAACTGACGACGCTGGCCTCCCGCCCTTGTGTCTGGTTTTATTTCCTGCGCCGGGTCTGCAGCCTGAGACCGTCCCACCAAGCGGGATCCCCAGCCCGCGTCCGCGCAGGGACGGGAGACAGGGTCTCGGCTGGGCTGGGCTTGGAAGGCCTCAGTCTCCCCGTGCCTGGGGACTGCAACCTGCACCACCTGATGTGGCGTTTTGTTGCTGCTGGCGGGGGTTTCTAAATTTTCCACAGGCCATGACATAGAGTGCTGCTGGGCACTCTGCCGGACACTGGCAGCGTTTTCACTGTTTTGCGGTTGGGCATGGAACCTGGGGCCTTGCATGGGCCGGGCAGGTGCCTGCCATGGGGCCATGTTCCTGGCGCTTTTTCTACTTCTTATTGTGAGTTAGGATCTTGCTAAGTCACATCCACTGGGCACTAGCTGGCGATCCTCCTGCCTCAGCCTCCCCCAGTGCCACCAGTGCAGAGACTGACAACGATAAAAAAGAAGAGAAAGATAAACTGTGCTCCCTCTGCCCAGGCCCATCCCTCTCCTGCACAGGATCATCCACGCTGGTGCCTGGGTATGGGAGGAAGCTGGGGCACAGAGCTGGGGCTGACAGAAGGTGGAAAGAGAAGGATGATCCGGACGTAAACAACCCCAGAAGGATCATTTCGAGCCAGGCCTGGTGGTACATGCCTGGTCATCTCAGCCTCTGGGAGGCTGAGGCAGGAAGATCACAAATTTGAGCCCAGCTTGGGCAACCTGGTGACTTAGCAAAATGTTGTCTTGAAATCAAAATATAAAAACGGGTGAAGGACATGACTCAGGGTGAAGGCCCTGGGCTTGGATCCCAGTACCGCTATCAAAATAAAAAATGACATTTCAGAAGGCGCCAGGGACAGGCTGACTTGAAGCGCAGGGACGTAAGGGAACAATGGGCCGAGGGACACCACCTGAGAGCGGTCAGGGAGGACTTCCCAGGGAAGGTGAGAGGAGTGAGAAGGCATCAGTCAAGGGGACGCAGGAAGGGTGTCCTGGGCAAAGGGCAGGTCTCGGGCAAAAGCCCTGGGGCAGGTTGGAGCCTGGCATGTGGGAGGAGCGGCCAGGAAGCCAATTTGGCTGGAGCAAGAGAGAGCAGGGGAGGCAGGGAGAGGCCGGGAGGGTTGCCTGGGGTCCTGCAGCTGCGGTGGACGTGAGCTCTGGCCCCAAGGTAGGAGGCAGATGTCATGGAAGGCTGTGGGTCCGACTCCAAATCGCGGGCGCCCTCTGGCGGCTGCTGCGGGAGGAGCGGGTGTAGGGGGCACGGGACGGGGCTGGGACAGGGGCAGCTTCTCCGGTCCAGACAGTGGGACAGTCGCACGGCAGAGCCTTCCTACGCCTTCCCGCCTCGCGCCCCCCGTCCTGGCTGCAGGCAGGGTTGGCCCTTGAAGCCCAGAGATGCCACCTGACCCTGAAGTCACACCGGGGCCACACCGGGCCAGCCGCTCTGGCCGAGGATCGGGACTCGCTCGCTGGCATTATTATTGATTTTTTAAGCAAGTGCTCAGCAGAGAAGCCGCGCGGGTCTGGCGCTCCGCGGCGGCTCCGGCTGCAGGCGGGCTCACCCGTCCGGCCCAGCTCACTCGAGCCACGTCGCTAAATCGCTAAGGCGCCTAGGCTGGACTCTAAATAGGGATCCTCCTGCCTCAGCCTCTGGAGCAGCTGGAATGCCGGGCCTGCGCCTCCACGCCGGCGGCTTTGTCGTTGTTTTGCAGGTATCACAGGGCAGAGGAGGTCAGTCCAGGTCGCCTGAGAGTCCCTAGGTGTGCGCAACTCCTCCCTCCCGCCCCTGGCCCATCCCAGCCAGCCAAGATGGCGGTCACCCAACAGTCCCAGGGAAAAGGTGGAGCCGCCTGAGCGGAGGGCAGCTCCCCAGGCGGGCCAACGGGAACCACGGCAACGGCCTTAGTGACCTATTTGTCACTAGGACGGAGACCCGCCACCCACAACATGAGGGAAAGGCTGATTCTAGCTGGCAGCTGCAGGAGGGCTCACGGCCCGTTCTGGGCAGCTGGCAGCGCTGGGGGTGCAGGCAGACATCTACGTGGAGAAATGCTCTTCACAGCATGGCAGACAGGAAGCTGAAGGACGGTGGGTGGGCGCGGTCAATGCCCTGAGACGCACCCCTTCCAGCCAGCCCTCCCCCTCTGGGGTTGGAAGCTCCCCAGCTATCTTGCAACATGCAAACGCGCGGGGCTTGGGGTGGAGGGAACCTTCTACGTCACAGCAAGGGCTCCCTAAATGCTGGCTTTTCCAGGCCAGGTGGGAGGCTTAGGGTTTCTCCTCGGCACCGATGAGCAGAAGGAGCACGTTTCCAACCCTAAAAGCAATCGGGCAGGACGTTGGCCTTGGAGGAAGGAAGCTCACCGGGAGCGAGCGCCAGTGAGTATCACGCTGAGCTCCTGGCGCCTGCGAAGTCAGTCACATCCGGGGCTCGGATCGCTCCGTGTCTCGGCGCCTGCGGTGCCTGGACCGTGAGCCTCCGCGCCCGCGCCCGACCCCGAGCTGCCGCTGGCACCCACCTCTGTCCTCCGGCCTGTGAGTGCAGTGGCTCCCTGGAGCCGTGCTTCCTGCTCGGCTGGAGCGCACTCTCGGGCCCGGGGTAGCTCCTGTGTCCCCGCACTCTGCTCTCCCTGTCCCTGTGAATCATGGAGCCACCGTCCCCAAAGCACCTGCTATGGGCCTTAGCAAAGAAGGTGGCCTGCGAGCCAGATCTGGCCCTCTGCTTAAAGTTTTATTGGTACACTGCTGGGGCCAGTTTCCTCGTCAGGGCCGGAGCCCAGGAGGTGGGAGGACGCCACGTGGGGAGAGAAATGAAGCGGGAGCGGGGAGCATTTGCAACCCGGACTCACAGGGGCTGTGGGCTTGGGACTCCTGAGGTCAGGGATGGACATGGCACTGCCCTTGGGGGACTTGTGGCCCAGAAGGAAGATAAGTGTCAGATGAAAGGAAATTGCAGCTTCCAAAGTCCCCACACACTCAGGGGGATTTAAAACATGGCGACTGTGTTTCCAGAACTCCACGTCACTGGGGACCTGGCGGCCTCCCTGGGAGCCAGGCTGGCACGGGGTCTCGCAGGGCTCGCCACAGGGGTGCAGCTTAGGGAATGGGAAGATCTAGGGGCTTGCCAGATGACGGCCGCACAGCTGGGTCCTATGCTCAGGGCCCCTGGGCTGTGTCCTCAAAAGAAAAAGGGGAAAATGGCCGCATGTCATGTACCGCACCACGGTAACCAGAGAACAATCTTTTCTCTCAGTAAACAACCGGGGGCGGGGGGGGAACTGCCACAGAGAGAACAAGGACGAGGCGCCATGCTATGTAAAGTGTTCTTACATGTCAACAAGAAGAATAGTGTGGCATTTTGAATCTGGCTTATGTCACTGAGCATCAGAGTTTGTCCCTGTTGGAGGAGGTGCCAGGCATTCTTTCCTGTTTAGGACTGCATAATGTTCTGCTGAGCAGCTGGAGCACACTGTTGCGTATGAGCCAGCTCCACATTTGGGCTGCTGGGAACACACATGGAAAGACTACGTGGATGTGTTTTCAACACCCCCCACGCCACGCACCCAGCACTGGTGGCAGAGGCCGCTGTGCCACCCACCGGGTTCTCCCCCAGTGCTGGGTGGGCACCCTGCATCCCATCTGCCAGAGGGGGAACTGGCTCAGCCGGGCGGGCAGGAGGCCGAAACCGGAACCAACCAGGAGAACTGGGACTGGTACCCAAAGAGCAACAGCCGTGACCACAGACGAGCCGTCGGGTGACTCTGAGAGACCCTACGGCGGAACCAGAAAGATGCGGGGAAGGAAGGGCCAGATTCTTGAACTGAAGAAGAGAGAAAAGAAAGGCTCCACATGGCAGCGAACACACCCCGATCTGCGTGGGCGAGGACGATAGAAACATGGCTCCTCCTGGCCCCCCCCTCCCCGCGTGTGTTCCCCAGGGTCGCGGGTGCTAGCAAAGGGCCGGGTGGGTGGAGGGCCAGGGGTGAGTGCGAGTTCTGCTGAGCTTTCCTGTTGGGATGAAAGTCCCAGCTGGGTCCGGGGCTCCCAGGCTCAGCAGCTGGTCGGGGTACTGCAGTGTGTCTGCAGACCAGTGTCTCGCCCTCTCTGAGTTTAGTTGGCAGGTAGCCATTATCTTGGCTTTGTCAGGAGGGCAGACCTCCCCAGCAAGTCCTGTGGCCCACGCGTGGCCCTGGCCCATGCCCATGCGGGGTCCTTGGTGTCTCCTCTGCCTTCTCCCCAGCTCGCCTCCCCTCCTCCCTCTGCTCCAGTCCCACAAGCCTCCTGTTTCTTCCACACAGGCCAGGCTTTGTTCAGTCCCAGGGCCTTTGCACATGCCATACCCTCCATCTCTGCTCATTGTCTCTCATAGCCCACCAGTCCCCAGGGAGTCAAAAACTGCCTCTGTGGGAACTTTTTTCTTTGCTTTTCTTGTGGTTCTGGGGACTGATCCCAGGACCTTTGCACTGAGCTTATATCCTCAGCCTATTCGCTTGTTTTGTGGATTTGACGACAGGTGCTCTCATCGGGTCTCCCGCTGTCCCCCTCTGCCCGCACAGGTCCGGGTGCGGGGTCTCCGGTGCACAGCCCAGCTCAGGCCTTAGCGGCAGGAAGAGGCGGAGCGCGAGCGTCTGGCCGGCACTGGCGTCGGAAACCGCAGCCGCAGATGGCCCGCGTCCTGCCGGAGCGCCGCGCAGATGTCGCCGGATGGAGCATCTGGCCGCGCGTGGCTGGCAGCTGGCGGGCCGAGGGCCGCGCAGTCTGCGGCGACGCCAACCGGGTCTCTGGGGCGGCGGCTCCTCCCGCACCCTCCGCGCCCGCCCACGTCGCCGGTCCCGGAACCCTGCAGCCTGGAAGCCGAATCCCCAGCGCCAGCCTGGGCGGCAGCACCTCGGCGCCTCCCCCGCCCACCCACGGAGCGGCGTCCCCAGCGCCCCGCCCGGGCTGCAGCCTGTGATCCTCCTGCCTCAGCCTCCAACAGGGCTGGGGCGACCGGCCAGCGCCACCACGCCCGGCTTATGCGGTGCTGGGGACTCGAACTCAGGGCCTTGCGCTGGCCGGGCAGCGCTCTAACAGCCCTGCGGAGTCGGCTTGGAAGCGGCGGCGGCGACAAGAGGCGCGTCCCGCAGCTAGACTGGCCCAGAGCAGCTGCTTGGAGACGCGTGGGCGGAGCCGGGCCCCATCCCGCCTGCTGGGGGGCCGAGGCGGAGGATCCCAAGGTCAAGTCCAGCCAGGACACCTAGCCAAGATTACAGGCCGGAGACATAGCTCAGGGCGCAGCCCCGGGTCCGACCCCCAGAGCTGTCCCCAGGGGTGCAGGGTCTGCGCAAGGGCTGCGGGCCGGGCTGGCCTTCGCCACCCACTCTGCGTGCGTCGGGGTGGGGTGGGGGACATCCGATGGCCCGGGTCGGACTCGGGGTGGACTGTCCGCTGCGGGGCGGACCCGTGCGGCCGCGCTCGCTCGCTCCTGTGCCGGGGCCGGGACCTCGGTTTCCCTGGCGGCAGCACGGCCAGCATGACCCCGCGGGCGCCGGTGCCCCAGGGACAGGACCCGGCTCTTCGGAGGCACATGACAGCTGTGAGCCTCTGAGCTGCTGAATTCCAGAATTTTTAAAAATTGTTTTACTATTTCCAGTGCTGGGGGTTGAACCTGGGACCCCTGCACCCCGCGACATCCCAGCCCCTTTAAGCTCTGTTGTTTAATCCCGAGGCGGGTCTGGCTGGGCCGCTCCACTGCACCCACTGGACACGGGCTGCTCCTGCCTCGGACTCCTGGGGTGCGGGACGACGCCCTGCAGAACTCGGTCCCCGCTGCCGTCCCTGCGGCTTCTGCCCCCCGTGACGGGGACTGCAGAGGGGCCGCGGAAGGTTCCAGAAGGAGGGGGCGGGGTCCGCGGGGCGTCGGGGGCGGCTGAGGCCCCCAGCGGTGTCAGATCCTCCACTTCCTGCACAGGGACACGAGTGACAGTCGCGCGCTCCACCCGAGGCCCGGCTTCCGGGGTGGTGGCGGCAGGGACCTTCGCGAGCCAGACTCCAGCCACTGGCGCTGACTTGGGCGACCTTGTGGCCGTCAGGCTCAGCCAATGAGAAGGCGCCCCGCGGGTGCCTGGCAACCGTTTCCATGACGCCGAGGCACCGTGGGTCTGGTTTGCGGTGAGGGGCTGGGGGGAAATGCGTGCTTCGTAGCCATGGCAACCCGGCAGCAGCCACAGGAGCGACGCCCCGCCCCCGTACCACCGCCGCCGTCCCGGTCCCCGGCAAGCTGGACGCGGCGTGCGCCGGGTCCCGCGGGGGGCCGACGGCGGGTGCGGCAGGCAGGTCTCCGCGGGTCCCTGCACCCGGCCGCCTGTGGCCGCACGCCTGCGCGTCTCCAAGTGCGTCCGAGAGCCGAGGCCGCAGCCCCGAGGCCCGGGGACACCGTCTCCGGGGCGCCCGCCGAGGGGTCGGGTTCCGGCGAGGGCGGGGAGCGGCAGGACGAGCGTGGGGGAGGCTCTGGGGTCTCCCAAAGCGAGGAGAAATCCCGGTGGACAACCAGGTCCTAGGGAAAGGGGGGCTGGGGCGCCGGCGGGGCGGCAGGAGGGCGGGTACAGAGCCCGGCGGGAGCAGCGCGGATTGGCCTGGCTCGTGTCACGTGGCCCCTCTGAACCAAGAGCGCCACCAACCGGCTGCAGGCCACGTGAGCGGCCGGGCATGCAGGGTCCGGCTAGAAAGGGGGCCAGGCCCCCGCGGAGGGAACCAACGCCCCGCGGTATCCGAACCAACCCCGTCAGCACAAAATGATAAACCCGCACGCGAACGTCGCGGCCACCGCCTCTTTACACAGCCTTTTCTTTACACAGCCTTCCTCGTAGTCCCGCCAGGCTGACCTCACTGTGCAGCCCAGGCTGGCCTTTAACTAGGGGTAGTCCTCTCGCCTCGGCCTCTGCCCGCAGGGACTGGTGTGTTCACACGGCGTGCAAACGGCCCCGCGTCCCCGCACGCTAAGCGGCGCCCAGCCCGGCTGCCTAGGACGCGAGTCAGGAAGGCAGGACGCTCTGGGTCAGGGCCAGGCCACCCCCCCGACCCCCCCCACGTGCTCAGCCCTCCCTCCCTGGGAATCAGAGCCCAGGTCCACGGGGCCTATGTGACCCACCCGGTCCCCTCCCTGTCTCCCCTTCTCCCTCTGCCACAGCTACATGGGCCTCCTCAATGCTGCCCCCACGTGCCAGGCTCCACTCTGCCACAGGACCTTCACTCAGGCTGTGCCCTCTGCCTGGAAAGCTCTTGTCCCGGATCTCATGACTGTTGCTCTTTCCATGTCACAGTCCCTGCCTGGTTTTCCTTCCCCCCCTTCTTTCATCCCTTCACCTTTCTTTCTTGGGGGGCAAGTGTTTATTTTTGGCTTTTTCTTGGGACAGGTCTTGTTAAGTAGCCCAGGTGGCCTCAGATGCTCAGGAATCCTCCTGCCTCAGCCTCCAGAGTGCTCAGACTGCAGGCATGTCACCACGCCCGTTGGCCCTTGGCTCCTGTCCCTCCCACCGGCCCCTTCCCATGCTCCCGGCCTCGCTGTCCCTTGGCTGCCCAACCCCGCCCATGGCCCAGCGAGGCCCACAGCCTGGCGGCCCTGCGGGGTGGCTGGGGGCGTGTGCGACTGTGCCCACTTTCCGTATGGTGAAGCCGAGGCCCGGAGCGCTCGGGCTGAGACCCGGAGTTCCATTAACAGCGGTAGGTAATGGGGGGCCGGGTCAGGCGGGGTGACGCACCGCGCCGTGGTCACGTGGAGCCGCGTTCACACGGGCCCCACACTGCCAGCTCCCGGCCCGTCCTCGGGGAGTGCAGCCCACTCGTTTCCGGGGCAACCATGAGGCACAGGGCTTGGGGCTGGATGACGGCGGGGCCGGAGGAAGTCGCGGGTTGCCCACACGGGAGAGAGCACGGTGCAGAGGGGACACAGGGACACCCTGCCACCTCCCGATCCATCCATGTCTTTATTCAGTGCTGAGGACGTGGCCCAGCCCGACGCACACAGCCGCAGCTACATTTTTTCTTTCTTTCTTTTTTTTTGAGACAGGGTCTCCCTCTGCAGCTCAGGCTGGTCCTGAACTCACTATGGAGCCCAGGCTGGCCTTGGACTCATGACAATCCTCTTGCCTCAGCCTCCCGAGTGCTGGGATTACAGGTGTGTACCACCATGCCCAGATTTATGTGGTGCTGGAGAATCAACACAGGGACTTAGTACCTGACTTAGCACTTGCTAGGCTGGCGATCTAACTGCTGAGCCGTTCCTCCAGCCCTCAGCCCCATTTTTACTTCTTGAGAGAGGGTCTCCCTAACGTGCCCAGGCTGGGCTTGAACTCAGGACCCTCCTGCCTCAGCCTCCCAGAGTGCCGGGCTGCCGCCCTGGGCATCCTAAGAGGCAGCACCCTCAGGGGCACAGACCAGGCTGCGCCTGGCTCCCTCCAACAGCCCCGACCAGGGCCAGGCCGGGTGCCAGGGCGCCACGGAGTGCGGGCGGGGGAAGGGGCGGACCCTCACCCGCTCACCATCGGTGCCCCCTCCGCTGCTGGCACCGCCGTGGGCGGCCACCCAGCGCCGAGAGCGGCCGGGGCAGGAGGACTGCAAGTCGGTGCCCGGCCGGGCTACTCAGTGACCGAGCACGATCCTGTCTCAAATAAGCAATAAACAGGGGCCGGAAGTGGCTGGACAGAAGGCCCCGCGCTGCCCCGCGCCCGGCGACTCCCACCGTCACCCCACGTGGCTCCACAAGGTGCCGCGCTCGGGGTCTTCCCGCTGCAGACTCGCCTCGCTGAGTGCGAGCGCCTGGAGTCTGTTCCCACGGAGCAGCGGCGCTCCCGGCGCAGGCCCCCTGCATCTCTGGACCCTAGGCCCTGGGCAACGCATCTTCCGTGAGCTGCGCGGCCATGAACACGGCGCGCATGGGCCTCCGCAGGATGCTGCCTCCGGCTCCGGGGAGAGATTCCTGGAGAGGGGCACCGGATGGACACGGGTGCTCAAGCCCACGCTGCCCTCCACGGAGGTTGCTCTGCCGGGCCATCCCTGCAGCAGGATGGTCCCCAGTGATGCTGTGACTCGTGTATCTCTAGTGGGGAGGGTGCGGAACGTATTCCCGCGTGTTTGAGGCCATCCGAGGCGCCTGTTCGGTTCCACTGCCCGTGCCTTACCTGGTCTTGGGTCTGCAGGGTGTGCTCCTCTTGGACTCCCGCATAGTCTGGTCAAGAGCCCCTGCCCAAGGCGGAGGTGGTAAAACACTATTTCCCGGTCCGTTGGCTCTCTCTTCCCTGTAGATAATCTCCTCTACTGTGCGCAAATGGTTTAGTCTGGACGCCCCCACGCGTTGGCTCCAGCCGTTCCTCTCACAAGTCCTTGCCCACATCTTCCAGAGTTTGCCTCATTCACCCTCCTCCTGGAAGGTCCAGTGTTTCCACCTCAAGGTCTCGGTCTTTGGCCCACTTTGACTTGATCTTGGTCCCTGGCAGTAGGTGTGTGTCTAGGTTCATCTTCCGCCTGCGGACAACCAGCTCTCTGGCACCGTTTGTCAAAGAGGATGTCCTGTTCCCAGTATTGTTGGCCCCTTTTGCCAAAAACTAGGTAGCCAAGGTACCTGGGACTGTCACTGCCCCCTTGGTTCTGTTCCATTGGTTGACCCATGTGGTTTTGTGCCATACCATATAGTTTTTATAACTGTTGCTTTGTAATATAACTTGATGTCTGGAACCATCCAGTCTCCTGCCTCTGTCTTGCTACTCAGGACTACTTTACCTACTCTGTGTCTCTTTTGGTTCCATATGAATTTAAAGACTGTTTTTCAAGTTCTGTGAAGAAAGTTGTTGGTATTTTGATAGGAATTGCATTGACTCTATCAGTTTTGGCAGTATAGCCATTTTGACTATATTAATTCTGTCTATCCAGGAACAGGAGATGTCTGTTTTCTAATGTCCTGTTCAATTTCTTTCTCCAGCATAATATAGTTTTCCTTGTAGAGGTCCTTCACTTCCATAGTTAGGTTTACTCCTAGGTATTTTTTAAAATTTTTATTGCAGTATTTACTTTGAGACAGGGTCTCACTCTGTAGCCCAGGCTCGAGGCTCCAGCAGCACATATGCATAATCTCAAGCCAGTCAACAAACATTTTTTTGAGACAGGGTCTCCCTCTGTAGTCCAGGCTTGTCCTGCCTGGGCCACTTGGGGACTCAGTGAGACCAAGTCTCACAATACCAGGCCGGTGGGAGGGCCGGGGCTGCTGTCCGCGGTGCTGAACCGGGCCCTGTGGGAGGGGGCGCCTTGATGGCCGCGCACTCCGGGGGCATCATCCCCGAACCCTTCCGCACCTAAGCGTGGCTACCAATCACAAGGGATGAGTTAGGGAGTCACGACCGGCAGGGGTGGCAGGTCCTGTCCCGACCTCTGGTCCCGTTTCTGGCCTGCCTGTGGGTCCCTCTCCACCTCCCATCACGCCCTGACTCGGGGTCCCCCTCTTCTTGGTGACAGGACAGACACCCCGCCTCCATGTCTCCCCACTTTCCAAGGGCCCCGCCCCACTCTGCACCTAAAAAAATAAATCTCACTACCGCCCCCCCCAACACCTGGAAGCCGGAACACAAGGTGAGTGAATAATTTATGCTGTGAGTCATTTTAATATTTTATACTAATTGTGATCAGCTGTTCAGTGTTGTGCAGTTGTTTGGATGTCATTAAGATGAGCCGGGGACCGAACCTGCCACTGTAGCGTGTCTGAATCGGCTGCAGTGACCGTAGCCTGCGAGGACACCCGAGGGGCCGGGGTGGCCACTGGCAGGGGGACCAGGGCCCGCGCACCTCTCCTCCTTGGGCCCCTGGGGCTTTCATTTTCAATTCACTAATTCACTCTTTCATTCAGATTCCCCAGGGGGAGCCAGGCCTAGGGGGCAGACTTGTCACCCCGCGCTCTGGGAGGTGGAGGCAGGAGGATCCTGAGTTCGAGCCCAGCCCGAACGACTTAGAGACTCATGAGACCCTGTCTCTAATAAGTCAAAAATAAAAACGGACGGGGCTGCAGCTCGGCACGAAGGCTGCAGGCTCCAGTGCTGTCCAGAGAAAAGGAGCTGGCTGACCCGGCGGGGGAGCTGACGCCACTCGAGCCAGGCCGTGGAAGGCAGCGGGGCCTGCCCTCCTCTGGCCACACCACCGTGACTCGCTGTCCCTAGGGTCAACAGCGGTTCAGGATCAGTGCTAGGGGTTGTAGCATTTGCCCGGTGTGTGCACGGCCGTGGGTTCGACTCCCAGCACCAGGTAAAGATTGGCCAGGCACAGCGGCGCACGTGTACAATCCCCTGCTCAGGAGTTCGAGGCCAGCCGGGCTCCGCAGCCAGCTCAGGACCAGCCGGGCCGCAGAGTGCGACCGGAAACAGTAAGTCAGTGCAGAGTCGGAGGGGGTGTCGGCGGAGGCCTGTGCGCTCCGGGGACAAATGCGTGCAGGGCGTTGCTCCGTGGCCTTCCTGTGGCTGCTGGGTGGTCAGGCCACTAGCTCGCCCGCATCCGGAGCCACAGTTCGGTTCGGTGGGGCGCCTGCCCCATCGCCCAGCAGCAGTTCCCTCTCTCGTCTTCAGACCACGACGTGTGTAGAACCGGGTCAGGCTGCAGCCCCAGCTCCTTTTTCAAATTTTTATTTCAAGACAGGGTCTCAGTGTGTCAACAAAGTGGCCCACGCTGGGCTGGAACCAGTGAACCTCCTGCCTCACCCTCCCAGATGCTGGGATTTCAGGCCTGTGCTGCCACCCCCGGCGTCACTGGTTTTACATGCACTAGCTTATGTGTGCATGTGTGTACACATGCGTGGGTTGCCCAATGTGCGGCTTAGCAGTACTTCCCCATCCATACAACCCAGGTAGCGCCTGGTGCCTGGATCCCCCCAGGCCCCAGCCTTCCCCCCCACCTCGACTTTCTGCCTTGTGATTTCCTTACTGTATGAAGAACCCACTTCAAGTGTGACCTTTCAAGATCGGCCCCTTCCTTCAGCCCCATCCCCGTGCCCCATTCCTGAGTTAAGGTTATTCACTGCCTTTCTTTTTCAATGCAGAGTAGTAGTCCACAGGAATAATGATCTACGGTATTCTAGTGTGTAATTCACCACCTACTTACACACACAGTATGTTCCCAGGGCCTGCCCATTTCAAATGAAGCATCTCTGTATATGGCAGGCACAAGTCTTCATTTTCTAAGTTACAAAGGCCCAAAGCTCTGTCGTGGCTGGGTCAAACCATGAGGGCACATTTAATTTTGTAAAGTACAGCAGAGCTGAGCCCACCTGACCTCTCTCTAGGACAGCAGTGCCAGCGATGCCCAGGTGGTGCACCCAGCTTCCTCTTGGCTCCACAAAGAACAGGTACGACCCACCACATCCCCCGTGGCCAGCCATGTGGAGTGCATGCCACGGGCTTGCTAGCCACCCACGCATCCCCTCTGGCACCCGTGTCCTGAGTCTCTCCTGGGCATTTCCCCTGGGTGGTGTGTGATTTCTCTGTTGGGCTCCAAGGAACCACAAGACATTGTGGAAACACTGCGCCCACCTGGAGGCAACCTGTGCACGGCTCCCCAGGCTCCGCCAGGCCTCCGTCCTTCCTAGTGCTGCACGTCGAGGAGTCAAATGTGGACTCTGAGGAAGTGCCACTTCCGGCTTTCTTCTCTCAGGACAAAGTTCTTTGCGTGCATGGGGTAGCGGGGTTTGGACCCAAGCTCTGTCCCCGGCCCTTTCATGTGTTATCTTGGGACAGGGTCTCAGGCGTCCCTCAGTTCCTGCAGGCTGGGCTCAAGGCGTTTCCTCGCCTGCAGCCCCTCCGAGCGCTGGGGTGACAGGCGTGGGTCAAGGCCACACTGGGGCCCCACGGCCCTGCCCCAAATGCAGAGGCCCTGAAGACGCCTCTCCTCTCATACGCTCGGCAATGGCTGTCCTTGCCCCTGTGGATTTGCGCGTCCTGAATTCCAGTTAGGGTGCCGCACCAGGGGTCCACAGGCTCCAGAGACAGCAGGGGACCTGCCAAGGGGACTCAGGCTCTAGGACCCCAGGCACGCGCAGAGCCTCCACTCCCCTAGGAACAGGCAGAGCGGAACCCAGTGTCTGGGAGCCTTTGTAGGCGACGGGTGGGGGGGTAGGGTGGGGGGGAAGCCCGGGTTCCCGTCTCACAGCGCCCACTCCACCTGTGCACGTGGCCTCCACAGAAACCGGGTCATCCCTCAATTCCTGTCATTGGCTCTTGTCCCCAGCACGTGCCAAGAGCCACTTTCCTGAAAATCTAAATTGAAAGTAAATAACACGGGGACGATTCCCGGTGATGAAACCGCCGATTTTGGAGCTACTTGGAGTAATATTTATTCTCCCACTCGCTAATGGCGCTGCTGCCTCTCCGGTCATGAAAGTGATGCATTTGCTCAGCCCAAGCCTCAGGCAGGGAGCAGCACAGGCCCTGCCGGCTACCACAGGCATCACGGGGTCCCAAGGGGCAACCCTGGCCAGAAATCACTAGGCCCGGGGTGGTTGTAATAGAGACACTGGGCAGACACCAGGCCCCAGGCTACAGCTGGCCCTTCCTAGGGATGGGTAGGGTCCCTGGGCTGGGCAGGGCTGGGTGAGAGTCCTGCCATTTTTCTGAATATATGGAAGCCCAGGCTCAGAAAGGGTGTGCCACCTGCCCGGGTTCACACAGCCGGTGGGCAGCTGCATTCAAGCTACACCAACTTTCCTGTGGGTGGTTTGTGGTGTGTGTCTCTGTGTGTGTCTTTGGGGGAGCATGTGTGCCTGTGTGTGCATGTGTCTGTGGATGTGTGTGGGTGTGTAGATGTATGGGTGTGTGGGTGTCTGGCTGTGTGGGTGTGGGTGTCTGGCTGTGTGGGTTTGTGAGTGGTGCTGGGGTACACTGAACTGCACCCCAGCTTATTTTTCTTTTTCATTTTGAGATAGGGTCTCACTAAGTCATGAAGTTGCCCAGGTTGGGCTCTTACTTGAAACCCTCCTGCCCCAGCCTTCCGAAATGCAGGGACAACAGCATACAGGATGTATTTACCAAGGGCAACATGCCAAGGTCTGCGGAAGTTCCTGGGCAGCAGGGAGAGTACCTGGGGAGGGCAGACTGGGGTGCAGCAGGCCCAGAGTGGTCACACTGAGCCGGACACCTGGGAACATCCCTCTCAAGGAGACCCCCAGAGAGAGTTGCACCTCAAGCTTGGAGCTATTTGAGACTTGGGACTGTGTGTGTCTTAGGACACAGACAGATTTGAATCTCCTGGGGGTACATGGAAGGAGGGAAGACTTGGGGGGCTGGTGGGTGTGGAGCCCAGAGTCCACGTCACCATGACAGTGGGGCAGGAGGGACTGGCAGGAGAAGGGGTGAGAGGCCAGGCAGGAGCAGGAAAGGAAGGGAGAGAGAGAGAGAGGAGAGAGGAGGCTGTGAGCACAGACAACTCTCTTGGGAGGGGTCCACAGAACAGGGCAAAGCCTGCCAGACTCGATGGCACAGGCCTGGCAGCCAGAACTCTGGGAGACTGAGGCAGGAGGGTCCCAAGTTCAAGTCCAAGCTGGACAACTTCGTGACTTAGCAAAACCTTGTCTCAAAATCCAAAGTACAAAGCTGGCTGGGATGTAGCTCAGTGTGAAGGCCTGGGCTCAACCCTGTGTCTCACACACACACACACACACACACACACACACACACACACACACACACACGCACAAAAGGCAAAGGCAATGGAAGAGCAGAGGCTCAAAGGGGCCGGTAGTGGGGACAGAAGACAGAGGACCCATTGCTGGTGTCACAGCCCCTGCTCTGCTGTGCTGGGAAGGAACCAGGACCTTGCATGCCCTGAGCAGTATCCCCAACCCTTTAATTTTTTATTTTGGGACAGGGTGTCAGCTAAGCCACCCAGGCCGGTCCTGAACTCGAGATCCTCCTACCTCAGCTTCCAGAGTAGCTGGCATGACAGGCATGTGCCACCACAGTATGGCTTGGAACTGCACCTGGGTGCAAAGGCAGCACCCACTGCCCTGGGCTCTGGCCTCCACTGTCCACTCTGCGGAACGGGAGCAGAACTGGCGCCATCTCCCCGTGAGGCCTGCCAAGCACCCAGTGGACCGCCTCGGGTGGGGCGTCTCTCCCTGGCGAGTGTCCCCAGGGGCTACCCCACTCTAGCCCTCTGCCCCTCGAGGGAACCGAAGTGAGATCCTGAGTAAGAAAGGGCCCCCCAGTCAAAGTGCTTCTTCAAAAATAAATAGTCTGATTAGCATAAGGTATGCAAATGTATGCTAATGTGACAACTATTAAAAGATTCCAAATGTCATCGAGGGAAAACACACCCGGTCCTGGCGGGAGGAATGGGGGATGGGAGGACACAGTGCAGCCCCGATGCCCCAGAAAGGTCGGGGCTTAGCCCCAGTCACGGGGCTCCACAGTGAGACATGGTTGGATGGGCATGGACATACACACATACACACACACACACACACACACACACACGCGTGGGCTATTCCAGGAGTCACTCAATTCCCCCAAAACTGACTGCTGATATGAATGCAGAAACCCTAGAATCCCTTCAAAAAACTCTTTCCCTTAGCAGATCTGGTGGCCCATGCCTGCCGTAAGGGCGCTCGGGGAGGCTGAGGCGGGAGGATCCCAGGTTTGGAGCCCAGCCTGGGCAACTTACTGACCCAGTGAGGTCCTGCTTAAAAACAAAAACATACAACCGGGCCAGGGGCGTGACACAGTGTGCAGCCCTCCTTCACTTCCCCAGGACAACACAGACCAAAAACACAGCCTCTCACCTGTCACCGTCCCAAGTCCGGGCCTTATAACCCAAGCGAGGACACCTGTCCCTCCACCCTCCTGCGCAGGCTCAGGCTGCTCATCGTCCCCTGGAGAAGAACTAACGGTCTGGTGACACATGCTGGATCCTCCCTGCAAGGAACTGTTCCCACCCTCCCAAGGACCGGACGAGACAGAGATTTCTTTCTTACCTGTAACAAATCCATACTCAGCCTCCCTCGGGAGTGAAGTCCCAAGCCTCGGGTCCCTGCTGCGTTCTGAGGGTGGCAGGCAGAGAAAGCACGACACAGCGGGGGTGGGCCTTCTCCCAGGGTCCCACACATCGCCAAGCCTCTCGGATGAGGCAGAAGCGACTGACGGCATTTTCAGATGAGGAAATGGAGGGTCAGAGAGGGAGAAACACCTGCGCCGGGTCACATAGCAGCGTGGAGGTGGTTGCTTCAGCCACCCAAGCCTGCATTCCATGTTTGGCCCGCCCGTGACCTCCACTGTGGTTTTTCTGAATACCTTCCTCGTGCAGACTCATTTCCTAGGATCTTTTCTCCTTCGGGGTACATTGATCACGACTGTACGCGAAAGCCTGGCTCATGGACACCAAGGGGTCGATCGCCCACTGAGGCCTGTCGCCGGTTCTGAGCACACTGTCCCGTTGGCACCCAACGGACGCTGCCCTCCATGCTCTGGGCAGCGGGGGGGAAGGGGCCGTGGAGCCCCTTCCTTCCCACTCAGGGTCCCTGGTCGCGGACACGTCACCGGAAGCCGTCTCCCGGCCGCCGGCTGAGTCTCAGCCTGAGTGGGCGAGGCTGCGCCCACGCACAACTGGGTGAAGGGTCGGTGTGCAGCTCGAGGCAGCGCAGGGTCCTCCGTCGGTCCGCGGTCGCCAGCACCTCCCTCCCTGGGTCTCCGCATCGAGGTCCCGGGTCTTCCCAGGGACAGAAGTCACTGACCGTCGTCCCTCCCTGCCCTGGCGCGGCCCTGCGGCCCCGGGGGCTGAGCCAGCGCGCGCCAACCAGCATGCTCTGCAGAGGAGGCCGACATGTGAGGGACTTAAGGCTGCGGAACATGGGCGGAAGTGACGTGCCCCCACTTCCTTTCTTCCCGGCTCTTTCCGGAAGTCACACTTAGATGAAGGAGACCGTGGCGCTGCGGTGAAGAGGTGGAAAGGAGCTCGCCAGTGTGCACCGTTAGTCAGACCCGTGGGCTGTGTGTGGGGCTGCCAAGGGCCTATGGCCTCCACCCACGCCACGCCCTCCTCCGCTCTGGCCAGGCCTCCATCAAATCCCGGATGTCTGCTCCTATGGGCCTCCTGATTGGCTCAGCCAGGTCATGTGACCAAAGGACCCAAGCCGAGCGCTCTGAAGGTGCTGATGGGTGGGGCTTCCCTCTGGGGAGCCCCGTCATGACTTCTTGCTTCTCTTTATTTTGTTCCTTTATTTTTAACACCCCACTATCGAACAACGGGTTTGTTTTCCTGGAAGGTCCAAATTCAAGAGCTGGCTTCAGCCACACAAACGGCCCTGGCCCTGATGAGCCGGGTTCAGTGGCACAGGCCTGTCACCCCAACAACCTCGGAGGCTGAGGCAGGAGGATTGCAAGATCAAGCCCAGCCTGGGCAGCCTAGCCAGACCCTGTCTCAAAAGTCAGAAAGCAAAATGGTCTGGAGATGTAGCTCAGTGTGCAGGTGCTGGGCTCGGTCTCTAGCACCTGAATAATATAAAATGAAATGAATAACCCTGATGACGCCCTGACCCCCACCTCCCCGCGACCGTGGCCCTGACGTCCCTCTGGTCCCCTTGGTGCCCCCTCGAGCATCCAGCAGGCGCAGCTAACCCAGCTCCTACGCTTTCCTCGGAGCCCCACGCAGTCGCCCTTCCTTGTGCCCCATGTCAGGGAAGGTCCCCTCTTCTTCAGCAAGGCCCTTCCCCTCGCCCCCGCAGCCCCGTGCTCTCAGTGTACTCCCTTGCTGCCTGGCTCGGGAGGTGCCAAATCCCTCCCAGCCCGCCCTCTGTCCCGCCTGGCCCTGCCCACCCCTCTGCCCGCCCCTCTGGAGGTCTGCCTGGCTCTTATCTGCGTTTATTTGTGGCCTGGCAGAGTCCAGCTCCTTCCCTAACTTGCTCTCTCCTCTCTCTCTCTCTCTCTCACTCTCTCTCTCTCTCTCTCTCTCTCCTCTCACTGTCCTCTCTCCTCTCTTTCTCTCTCTCCCTCTATCTCAAGGCAGAGTCTCACTACGTTGCTGGATTGTGCTTGAGCTTGGCAAGGCCTCTCCTAACTCAGCCTCCCACAGTGCCGGGCTGACACCCACTGAGTGGGTGAGATGGCACCCACGGACCTTCCGTGCTGCCACCACCCAGTGCCCCTGAGTATCCAGGCAGGGGCAGGTGCCAAGTGTGCCCTGCCCCCAACCCGACACCCGGCCCGGCCCACGGGTGCCCCACATGGCTAGCAGGGACCCGGGCACCGCACACAGTAGGCCCGCAGCCCGGCCCGGTGGCTTGGACCCATCATCCCCCTTCCTGCCTCCTGGGCCCGCGTCACCTCCCCCACGGCTCTTTGTCTCAGGGAGTAGCTGCTCCAGGGACACAGGACACGTCCCCAGGGCTCAGCTGAACACCAGGCCATGAACACCGCATGACTCAGTGGCCGGCGGGCCAGGCCAGGCCAGGGGACCGTGGACCCAGCTGGGGGTTGGGGGGGTATCTGGGGGTTAACGGAAACCAGGAGGTGAAACCTTAACCAGAATTAATAAAAATAAGAAGCCGGGAAGAGCCAGGTGTGGTGATACCAGCCTCTCGTCCTAAAACTCCGATAGCAAGCAGGAGGGTTGCAGGTTGCAGCCCAGTTTGGGCACCTTCCTGAATTGCAAGATCCTGAGTCAAAATGAAAAGATAAAAAGAGATTTGAATGTAGCCCACTGTGAATCCCCAGTACCGCAAAAAGAAAGAATAAAAGTAATAGGGAAAGTGTTCTAGGGAAGGGAGCAGCACGCGCCTACGCCCTGGAGCAGGTAAAGGTAACATGGAGTGGAAGAGTGGGGAGAAAAGAGGAATGGGGAAGGGTTTCAGTTGTCGTGGGGGCAGGAGAGAGCCACAGAAGGATGTACAGGGTGGGTGGTATTTTTTGAAAAATCATTTCAAGGGCTGCAGAAGGAATAGTACAGTGGTCAGTACACTTGCTTAGCAAGCAAAAGGCCCTAAGTTCAATTCCCCTGCACCCGCTAAGCTGGGTGTGGTGGCGTACACCAGTCATCCCAGCACTCTGGGAGGCTGAGGCAGGAGGACCGCAAGTGTGAGCCCAGCCACCCGGGCAACTTGGTGGTTTATGAAATTCCTGTCTCAAAATGCACCAACTAAGGACCAGCGGTGTGCGTTATGGGAAGGCCCTGGATCCCATCTGCAGGACCACAGAACGCCGGGATCTAGGCTGCTGATCCACCACTGACTTTCCAGATGCCCAGACCCCCCATGACAGCTGCAGCCCACCTCTGGCCCCTCATCCCAACAGTCCGCTCTGCCCGGTCGCCCCCGCAGGGCTCCCGGGGAGAGGAAAGCGGCTGTCCTGGGGCGAGCACCTCCGCGCAGGCACTTGCAAGGTGTGAATGTAATACCTGCTTTTAAATTCAATTAAGTCCGCCTCGCCCGGCGTCTGGAACACATTACCACGCCGGAGACAGTGGGTAGGGACAGGGGAAAACCACACATGCAAAACACGACGCGGGCTATTTAGAGAATTCCCCCTAAATGGATTTTAATTCCCTCGATTTATCAGAGGCTGAGGAGCCGCTGACAAGCGGCATTTGCTGAGCGGCTGTGCGGCCAGCTTTGGCTCCGGGAGGGCCAGGTGGGCCAAGCGGGGGGTCAGACATCTGCCTCCAGCAGTGGAAGGGCGGCCTGGGGTCCCCCCAGGGAGCTGGGCTCCCATCCTGACTTTGTGATATTGGAGATTGAACCCACAGCAGTTGTACTGAACCGTGTCCCCAACCTGAACTCACCATGTAGCCCCAGGCTGGCCTCAAACTCACAGCAAACCTCCTCCCTCAGCCTCCCGAAGGCGGACCGGCAGGGCGCACTACCATGCCCAGCATTCTTATATGGCGCTGAGGTCTAGAGCCCTGGGCCTTGTGCTGGCGCCGAAGGTGCATCGACTGCTGAGCTGCTGCCTCAGCTCCCACCTCCAGCCGCTTATTCATTACTGTTGATTTTGAGGCAGGTCCCACTAAATCGCCCCGCTGGGCCCCGCTCCCAGACCGCTGAGATGACCTGCCCGGGCCGGGCTGTGTGACTGTGGGCCAAGGCAGCGGCTTCTCTGGGTCTCCATTCCCATCTATAAGGTGGGACAGAAGGGTGGGACAGGCTCGCCACCCCCCACCACCTGCACAGATGGAGCGCCAGGGTACCTGCGGGCCGACAGAGGAGGTGGACCCCTTGGCTATGCAGTCTCATACCGTCATGGGGAGCTGAGGGCGACTGTGACCACAACTTCCAGGAAAGGGGTTTAGGGCAAAGGGACTCCTGGCTTCGTGTGGTCTTGGGGACCTCAGTTGGCCATGAAAGGGCCACTGGATGCATAGGAGGTCCCCGGGACTCTGGCCCGGAGTTCTCTGTCCCTGCCCTGCAGGTGCTCCTGGAGTTTCAGGGTACAGATCCGCCCGCAAAGGCAACGGCAAGCAGGCGCGCGCAGGCAACTGGAAGGGAAGGAGCCCCGTGGCTGTGGCCAGACCCAGGCCCAGGCGCAGCTGTGTCCCAGCACCCTGGGAGGCTGAGGTGGGAGGATCTCAAGTTCGAGCCCTGCCTGAGCACCTTAGCGATTTAGCAAGATCCTGTCTTCAATCAGTAGTAAGAACGGCCTGGGGTATTGCTCCGTGGGACGACCCGGTCCTCTTCCAAGTAGCACAAAGGGGAGCTGGAGGTCCCCAGGGGCACAGGGAAGCCTTTACAGGAACCAGCAGGGCTCTGCCTGTGCCCAGTCGCTGACCAGGCATGGGCAGCGCAGGTGCCTCTGTCCTGGGCGGCCCAGGGCTCTGGGTGGGTGGGGGACGCTGGCCTCAGCAGAGTCAGGCGCCTGCTGACTGGGGCAGGGCTGATCAGGGACAGGGGACAGGGGCAGGAACCAGTTAAAAGACTCTCCGGGAGGTGGCCCAAATTTAGCCAGACAGGAGACAATTGCCATTCCCCGTCTGG
Source organism: Ctenodactylus gundi (assembly GCA_004027205.1). NCBI lineage: Eukaryota > Metazoa > Chordata > Mammalia > Rodentia > Ctenodactylidae > Ctenodactylus > Ctenodactylus gundi. The sequence continues at coordinate 82,698 of PVKB01004546.1, forward strand.
ACCCCTACCCCCAAGTCGTCCTCACCAGGGCCAGGGGAAAGGACCTGGGTGAGCGGCCCGCAGGCCCGCAGGTGCCGCAAATCCCGGCGGGCCAAGCCCCTTCCCCTCCCCGCTCCTCCCCACGACCGCGGGACGCGGCAGCCAATGGCAGCGCGACCTGATGAGGTAATGCGTCACCCGCGCGCTCCCATTGGTTGGTCCCGTGGGCGGCTGCTGCTCTTCCCGGCGCGGAGCCAGCGGGCTCGGTGCGGCCGCTGCGGACTCGTCGCCCGTCCTGGGCCCGAGTCCCGGCGACGAGGGGCAGGGATGGGACAGGGACACCCCAGTTCTCCTCCCCTTCCTCCTCCACAGCCCCCGTGGATATCCCAGTGCAAGCGAGAGCACCTGCTCTGTGCAGTCCCAAGTCGGGGTCCCGGCCCTCGCGGGGCTCACAGGGCCGCCTGATCTCCTTGTTTATTTTATATTTATTTATATTTATTTATTCGTTCATCTCTTTATTGAGCTAGAACCTCCCCCTATAGCCCAGGCTGGTCCTGAACTCACGATGGAGCCTAGGCTGTCCTCGAGCACACGCAATCGTCCTGCCTCGGCCTCCCGAGGGCCGGGATTTCAGGCGTGGGTCCCACATGCGATTTCCCGCGGAGCCACGGCCCAGGCCCGGCCCTTGTGACGGCGGCCCACACAGATCCGCCACCTCGCGGCCAGAACAGGAGGAATCCTTCCTCCCCGCCCCAGCCCACTGATCTTTTTAAATTGTGGGCGGTTGGAGCCGATCTGGTTTTGTTTGCGTGTGTGTCTTAATTATTGAGGTTGAGGTCCAGCCCTTCCCCCCTCCAGCAAAATCGCATGGATCTCCAGCGGCCGTCGGGGCGCTTGTCCCGGGGCCGGTCCTGCCCCCAGCGCGCCGGGCCTCGGCCTGGATCCTGGCCCATCGTGAAGAATCCTTCTCTGGGCATTTTTTTTTAATGTTGCCGTCACATGTTGGTGGGCGTGAGCCAGGGGTCCCGGGCTCCCCGGGACTCCGCCGCAGCTCTGCCCGGCGTTCTTCGTTTCTTTTTCTTTTCTTTAACATTATTTTTTCTTTATCCCTGCATGCTGAGACCTGAGGCCTGGGCGCCTGGCAGCAGTGCAGCCCCCCAGCTGTCCCTTGGCCTTGGAGTGGACATTCCGGTCCCCTGAGCCCCCCTGCTCTCCCCCCTGCCCAGCGCCAGCCGCCCACATAAATCTTCCTGATTTCCGTCACAGTTCCAGTTGCCCATTCCCACAATTGCTGTGAACAGAGTCCTTGCCGCCCCCATCCCCTGTAGTGGGGATGGAGCCCAGGGCCTTTGCACTGAGCTACATCCCCCGTCCTTTATTAATAATTTTAAATATTTTTTAAAATTTGTGACACTGAGGATGGAGCTAGAGTCTTCACACTGAGCTACATCTCTGGCCCTTTTTGTTATTTCTCTTCTTTAGTTCTTTTTGGCGGGGTGTCTCACTAAATGGCTAAGTTGCCTCAGCTGGGCTTGAACCTGAGATCCTCCTGCCTCGGCCTCCTATAGTGCCAGGATGACAGGCTGGCACCACCAGGCCTGGTGGGAACACAGGCTTTGTCTGCGTGGTGCACGAGGTTTCCCCACTCCACCTGGCCTTCCTGGGTCCCTCTGAGCCCGCAGTGTCTCTGTCCTTCCTCCCTTTTCCTTGCTGTGTGGTATTCCTGCCTGCAGCGGGGCTGTGTGGCATGTGGCCAGGGGGTAGTTGCGGTGCCTGGCTCTGGGGACACAAGCCACTCAGGGGCCTGAAGGTCGCCTGTGCCTCCCCAGGCCATGGCTGCCGTCAGCGCGGGTCTGGCTGTGTCAGGCAGCGCCACTTTGCGCGTATTCTGGCTGCTTGGGTCACTGTATCGAGGTGCAGTTCCAGGACGCAGCCGGTTGAGTTTTGACAAATGTGCAATGGGTGGGAATGCGCGGTCAACAGGAGAGCCCGCGCATGCTCTTAATGTTCTGGGAGGCCGGGGAGGCACCCCCTCTCACCGCCTCGGCTTCTCTGTGGAATCCTGCCCAAGCCCCTGTCTATAAATATCTTTACTCCTCATCATCTGGCTAAGTGGCTCAGGCTGGACTTGAACTTGAGACCTTCCTGTCTCAGCCTCCCAGAACTTGAGACCTTCCTGTCTCAGCCTCCCAGCGGGCTAGGATGGTCGGACTGCACCCCGTGGCATTACAGGCCTGTGCCTGATGCGGGCTGCCGGGCGCACTCCGGTTGCACTCCGGGTGTGAGATCCTGTGGGCCCGGAGCGCCTGGTGGAGCCCTCAGCTTGGGCTGGCTGCCAGGGCCGGAAGCCACCTTGCCCTGAGCTGCCAACCATCGCTGGTTGTTATCTGAGGAGCCTACTGTGTGCAGCCGGGCTCTCCAGCGCGGAGACTGGGACACAGGCAGCCCTCGGGGGTTCGATGCGCTGAGTGGGGGAGGCCGTGGGAGGCTTGGGCCACAGGGCGAGCAGTTCCGTGACAGGCGCTGCGGAGACCGAGCCAGGCCTCGAGGACGTCTCGGGGACCCGCCCAGCGGGCAGCAAGCTCGTGCAGCCTGTGCGCTTTCCCAGGATGCCTTGTGGCCCTGGGGGAGGAGGTGGAGCCGGGGCTCGGCCAGGGGTTGGTCATGGAGGAGCAAAGACTTCTGGGAGGCCAGGAAATGGGGGCGAGGAAGTGCACAGGCACCCCACGCGGGACTCACACACAGTAGGTGCTCAATAAACGCACTTTCTGCGATGAGAAACGCAAATTCGTGAATCCCTGGGGGGGTGGGGGAATTGACAACCTGGTGTCCCGCCTGAGCCCAGAGCCTCCAGCCCGGCCGTGGTGGGGACACAGGGTGGGGGGGTGGACTCGGGGTTTCCCACTCCCCCGCGTTTCATTATTTCGTGACAAGCGAGTCAAGGTGGCAGTCGGGAGAGGGATGCTTCCCTTCAGCGGAGCTGACAGCTCGTTTGTGGAAAGTTTAATTACAGGCGGCGTTAATTAACTGGCAGAGCGCTGGGTGAGGCGGGTGGCCATCTGTTCCCGGCCTGGCAGGCAGGCGGCTAGGGGCGGGTCGGGGACCGAGTCGGTCAGGGCCTCCGCATCCCGGGCGGGCACCGCTGGGGCCTCGGAATCGGCAGCTCGCCTCCCAGCGCCACTGCCCTCTGGCCAGTCGTATCATGATAAACTTGGGATCCTCCTGCCTCAGCCTCCCAGGCACTGGGATGACGGGTCCGCGGCCGGCCGTGGGTGACTCTGCAGGTCTAAGCCGCCACACCGCTGTCCCCCGTCTCGGTCCAAGGTGAGTCCATGGCCGGCCTTGGAGGGACAGGGTGGGTCCCAGCGGGGCAGGCTGACACCTGGCACCTCTCATAGTTGGTCCAGGGACGACACTGCCCGGGCTGAGTCAAGGTCGCGCGGGACAAGGACAGACGAAGGGGCCACAGGAGGCAGTGACGGTGACAGCTGCCATGTCATGAGGGACCCCGAACCAGGACCCGTACCAGGCAGAGGACAGAAGCAGAGAGACCAGGAGGCCCTCTGGGAGCTGGCACCCCACGCCAGGCCTGGTGCGTGCACCTGTGCTCCCAGCGACGCCGGCGGCTGAGGCAGGAGGGTCCCAGGCTCAAGACCGGGACACAGAACTCGCAAGAAAATCAAAAACAACAACAAAAAGGGGGTGCTGGGGATGCGGCTCCTGGGGAGACCTGGTAAGCAAGTGAAAGTGGAACTCCGCTGGAAGTTTAAAATTATTTCAAAACAAAAGGTTTTCATAAACACCATATCCTGTGGCATCCCCGGCATCCCGGCCGCTGGCAGCTTAGCGAATGCGATGCCATCTTGACCCTGGCAGTACAGCCAAAGCCGGTGACCCGTGGCGCTGCCAGCTCCCACGCCAGGCATGACTGGTGGCCCAAGGAGAGAGTCCGGCACTGACACACCCAGAGCCCAGCTGGCCCAGGCCTCTTGCTCATGGCCGCCAGGGACGGTCAGACAGACAGCCCACCTGGCAGGTGGGGTGCTCCAGCCGCCCGAGCCACAAGGACCAGGACCCCAGGCAGTGAGGGTGCAGGTCTGTCACCCCAGCCCTCCAGGAGGCTGAGGCAGGAGGATCACAAATTCAAGCCCTGCCTGGGCAACTTAGTGCTGCCCACCACGTGGGCCTGGGGCGGTTCCCTTCACCTCTAGGCCGGTGACAGTGACAAAATCAAACCAAACAGGCCATCCTGTCCTGCCCACTAGTGCTGCAGGACCCAGGCTTCCAGAGTGTTCTCTCTCATCACCACTTCTCTTCCTTTGTGTCCCCATCTCCTCTGTGCCTGGCTGCCCCTTGATCGTAGCTGCATGGTTGTCCCTGATGGGGCTGGCTGGGGTCCCCAGTCCTGGGGATGGCCCCCAGGGACTTTCTGCAGAACGGAGGTTGCTGGTCGTGTCTCCGTGTAGCTACAGAAGGCCACAGGGCTGAGCAGACTGGCCTTGATGTCAGTCCGTTCCGTCCCCACCACCCTCTCCCTGTGGGTATTAGGAAGCCGGTGCAGACAAATCATACCCACCTCTGGCTCAAAATCATCATGTGGTTCCTAGTGCCCCAAAATCCAGCCCACGTGCCCTGCCTGCCCCTCACAGTCCACAGGGCCCCACTCACCCATCCCCTCCTTCCTCCCTCCCCGCGCCAACACTCCCCAGGGATGTGGGAAATATTTTCTCTCTGGCTGACACTTTTGGCAAAATACAATCCTCCCAGCTTTTCCCTGCAAAACACACGTCCATCAAAATGTCCCCGCAGGAGAGACCACCGGGTGGGCCCCAGGGGGTGGGTGGCTCCCAGGAGCGCCAGGTGGCCGCCACTGGCCCCTGTTTCTGAGTGGCAAGGCGGTGCCCTCTCAAGCGCCCACGCTACTCCGCCTGGAGCAGCTCCACCCAGCTCAGAGAGGTCCAGGCATCCCCAGGTCACACAGCAAAGTGAAGGTTCCTGCCGCAGGGACCCTGAGAAACAGAAGTGTCACCTCTGAGCGCCCTGCACCAGCTAGAGCTGGGGCGGGCACGGTGTGCAGTGTTCGGATCCCGGTTCTCCCGCAGGCTCATGTGGCGTAATGTCTCTCGGTGCCCAGTTCCTCTGCTGATACGGGACGCCTGAACTCCGCCATTCTGTGTAAATGCCAATGCCAGCCGAACCCAAGGGCACAGGCCTGTCACCCGGCGATCCAGGAGGCTGAGGTGGGAGGATTTTAAGTTGGAGCCCAGTCTGGGCCACTTAGAGAGCCCACGACACTGTCTCAAAATGAAAACTTAAAGTGGGCTGGGGACGTGGCTCAGTGCAAAGGCCCTGGGTTCGAGGCCCAGCGTCGCAAAAATAGATAAATAAACAAAATGCTGGTGTTAAAAACCCGTGTGCCAACCTGGCACACAGTAGGCTCTTCTGAAGGTGCAGCCAGCCCTGCAGCTCCTAGCTGGCACGGTCCAGCTCCCGCCAGAGCCCAGCCCGGCCCAGCCGGCCCCGCACCCTGACTCCAGCTCCCGCCCCAGCCGGCAGCGCCGCATAAATCCCGCTTTATGGCCGCTGTTGACGGGCGCAGGGAGAGCTGCCCGGAGAGGCCCAATTAATTTCCCGGCTGGCATCTGTGCACTGGGTGGATTTCTGAGCTCCAGGAGGGAGGGGTAAGTGGGTAGGGACAGGCCGGGCTGAGGACAAGGTCGTGAGCAGGCCAGGATGTTTGAGGTGCCCACTTGGGGGCACTGTGTGCAGATTCAGGTATCCCCTGGCTGGGGTCTGAAGGGCAGGACCCTAAGTACAGGGCAGAGCCCCTGGCTTCGGACCAGGACAGAAGTGAGTTTTCACCAGGGAGACCTAAGCCAAAACCTACAGCACATGTGATCTGGAGCAAATTAGCAGTCCAGGCAGTGGGCACGACATGTGCAAAGGCCCTGGGGCAGGATGGAAGCTGGAGGCTGATGTGTGTGGGTGACAGCAAGGAGGCTCATGTGGCTGGAGCAGAGGAAATGAAAGAGAAAGAGAGAGAGAGGAGGAGAGCAGGGGGGATAGGGCAGATCATACAGGGTCCTGGGGGCTGTGAGGAGGACTTTAGCTCTAATCCCCTGGGGCGGGGGAAGGTGGGAGCCAGGGAGGGCTGTGGGCAGAGGAAGGCGGGACCTGATGCAGTTGCGCTTGGGCGCCCTCCGGTGTCTGCTGTCGGGGAACAGTTGTGGGATCCACAGCGAAACAAAGTGGGATTTCAGTTGGCGCTGGTCTGTCACCCCAGGCTGCAGGAGGCTGAGGCGTGAGGATCCGAGTTCGAGCCCAGCCTGCACCACTGAAGGGCTGAGAGAGAGAGAGATCCTGCCTTGAAGTAAACATTTTAAAAATGAGCTGGAGATGCAGCTCAGTGCAAAGGTCCTGAGGTCAGTCCCCAGTGGCCCCTCCCCACTTCTTAAATTGTGTTAAGGCATCCACAATACACACCGGGATCCTGAGCTGGGCGCAGGCCCGCGCCCGTCTCCCCGGCCACTCAGCTCAATTGGGGAGGGGTGCGAGTTCGAGGCTGCTGGGGCAGTGCAGCACGACCCCTGATGATACTGAGAGAGTAATAATAATTTACCATGCTACCCTTCCATGTGTGCCGTGCTGGGAATGAGGCCCGGGCCGCATCCACACAAGCACAACGTGCCCACTATTTGCCATGTGCTCGCTGAGAAACCACCATGTGCCAGGCAGGACTCTGGAATCGTGTGGGGTTAAACTCAACTGAAAGCCCTTCGGGAATGCTTGTTGACTGACTTGCGGATTAACACACAGTGGTTAACACAGTGCGTTGCATTACCTGCCCGGGCTCCTATTTGCTCAGTACTTAGAATGATGTGCTAGAGCTGGGGTGTCGCCCAGGGGTCATGGCACCTGCCCAGCGAGCACAGGCTCTGGGTTCGATTCCCCAGCACCACATATGCTGGCGTGGTGGTGCACGCCTGTCATCCCAGCACTCAGGAGGCTGAGGCAGGAGGATTGCCTTGAGTCCAAGGTCAACCTGGGCTACAGAGGGAGACCCTATCTCAAAAAAACAAAAACATCACGGAGGCCCCGGCTGTGGTGTGCAGACAGCTCCGTGGTGCCCAGCCTCTGTGGTGCCCTGCTCTGGTCACACCGTGGCCAGCCGGCTGGCAAGATGCCATCAGTCACAATGGTGGCTCCGTTGTTCCCGCCCCTCCGGTGACAAGGGCATCGCGGCTCAGCGGCTCCGGGGTCGGGAGGCAAACAGAGCCAGTACCAGCGCCGCTTGGCCCAGCCAGTCTCTGGGACAAGGGAGGAAGGTGCGTCCCGGGTGCGCGGGACCTGGGGGATGGCGACCGCACTGGGGCCAGAGGCTGCACCCGGCTGGAGGCGGCAGGCTGCGCTAGCGACACCGGTTCGTGTTTCTGTTTGGGCTGCTGTGGGGGCTGAGCCTGGGCTCTCCCCACTGAGCTGCATTCCAGCCTTTTCTTAAATTTTTTATTTTGAGACCCAGTCCCTCGGAGCCCCTGAATCGCCCAGGCTGGGGGTGAACTTGGAATCCTCCTGCCTCAGTCTCCCCAAATGCCAGGATGACAGGCCCGCGCCCACCGAGCGGGGCCGACTATCACTTTCTGATACAGGGAAGCCCAGGTTATCACTTTGCAAATCTCACTCAACCTCTCCCCAAGTGATACATAGGAATAACTTCCCCCTCAACAGCAGCAGCCCAGCGAGGGGGCCTGCTTTAGCTTAGGCCGTGAGCAAGATGGCATTCCGGGCACCTGTCATCCCAGCCTGAGCAAGTTAGCAAGCAACTTCACAAAATCTTGTCTCAAATTAAAGGATGAAATGGACTGGGGATCTAAGTCTGTGCAAAGGCCCTGGGGTCCAACCCCAGTGCCTCCACCCCAAAGAGGATGGTGACAACTCTGAGCAGAGTCACAACATATTCCCTGTGTCTCTTCTCATGCTTGTGTCTTTAGGTCTGAGCCAAATATGTCTCCACCCAGGAAAAACAAGAAACAGAGACCTGGACCCAACAATCCCCGGGTGAAACCTGAGCCCACCTGTCTGTCCTGCAGACGTGAGAACAAGAAGCAGAGGCTGGGACTGAGTCGTGCCAGCGGGATTTGTGGGTGCTTGTCACGCGCCCCTCGCTGGCTGGCTCTTGAGCGCACCCCAGGGCTGCCCTGCCCAGTTCCGCGATTGGCTGGAGTGGGTGGGGCTGCGTGCCTGGTTCTGCCCGATGGGAAAGGACCTGTGTGTCCTGCAGGCAAGAGAGTTTATGGCCAGCATGACTCCAGGAACAGGGTCTAGCCCCCAGCAGTGACGACAGATGTGGGATGGCCCTGGCCCTGGCACGTGGGGACGGGCTGGCAGTCCAAGGCCCGCCTCCTGGTCACCAAGGAGATGTGACGCCACCACAGCCATCACCTGTTTCTGAGGGGCTGTGGATGCCAGAATCGGCCTCCTGAGATCTGAATCCACAACATCTCCCCAGGGCAGCCTCAGGGCCACCAACCTGGCTTCCTGTCAGTTCCTTGATGACACAGGGACCTGCAGCCCCCGGCGTCCCGTCCGCGTCCTCCCTGAGACCCTGAGAACCGGCTCGTCTTTCTTCCAAAAAACCTGTACCCATGTCCTAGGTAACGTATTCTCTCTCTCTCTCTCTCTCTCTCTCTCTCTCTCTCTCTCTCTCTCTCTCTCTCTCTCTCTTTAAATTTGAGACCAGTTCTTGTTAAGGCCCTAACTTGCCTAGCTGGGTTTAAACATGGGATCTTCCTGCCTCAGCCTCCCAAAGTGCTGGGATACAAATCCAGAGCCACTAAGTCCGGCTGCAGGACTGAGGCCCCGCGGCCGAGATCCCTGCTTTCCTCTCTTCCCTCCGTGATCACCGCCCACGCCACCTCCTGGCTCACCCTCCACTACCTACTTTTTCTGGTTTTTGCTTTTTTTTTTTTTTTTTTTTTGAGACAAGGTCTCGCTGTTGTAGTCCAGGCTGGTCCTGAGCTCACTGCGGAGCCTTTGAACTCATGGCAATCATCCTGTCTCAGCCTCCCGAACACTGAGATTGCAGGCGTGCAATCCGCCCTGCCTGGCTCCCGAGGCGCTGGGAAATCAAACTCAAGGCCTTGTGTTTGCCAGGTGAGTGCTCTAAGCTCTGTGTTATTCCTCCAGCCCTTTTTTTTTCTTATGATATTGAGGTCAAGCCCACAGCCTTCACCCTGAACTACATCCTCAGGCCATTTGGAGTTCTGACTTTGAGACAGGGTTGTGCTAAGTTGCAAAGTTGACCAGGTGGGTTGGGCTTGGGATCCTCCTGCCTCAGCCTCCCACGGCACTGGGTGACAGGCCTGTGCAGACCGGGCCCAGTTTTCCATTTATTTATTGGTGGTGGTGGTCATGGTACTGAGGATTGAGCCCAGGGCCTTCGCACTGAACTACATCCCCAGCCCATTCTCTTTTTTATTTTTGAGACAGGGCCTCACTGAGTCACTAAGTTGCTCAGGCTGAGCTTGAACTTGCAACCCTCCTGCCTCAGCCTCCCCGAGGGCTCGGATGACGGCCTGTGCCACCTTGCCTAGCCACGGACACTACCCCTGGTTAAATTTGACAGGGAGACAGGCTGCAGAAGAGATGGAGACTTGCCCAGAACACACACGTGAACCCGAGATGGACACCCGGTCCAGCGCCAGCCAAGCCTGGCCCAGACCCCGCGCGCGAACCTATCACGCCACCACCCACCCCGGCCCTGACTTCCCGCTGCTGCGGAGCCCTTGACTTGGGTAATTAAGAGCATTTTGGGATGCGTCTGCTTGATTAAAAGCAGATCACCCGCTCGGAATGAAAATTCACAAGCAAATTGCTTTTGTGGCCGCCACGGTGCTATTTTAAACCCACGCAGCTCTCGTGCTAATAAAGCCCGTCACTCCACCTGTCAGGGCCTCGGCTGCCTGGCAGCCCGGCTGCTGTCAACTGCCACCCCGGCCTGGGAGCGACGAAGCCAGTCCATGGCCTTGCCACGCTCAGGGTCAACCCGGCCCCGCCTCTTCCGCTCCCCTGTGACCCACACCCTCCGCCCCTGTTCCCCTCCGCCCCTGCCCAGACCCCACACCAGCCTCCACCAAAGGCCGCTGGCTCCTATCCTCCCCGCCCTGTGCCGGCTGTGCAGCTGCTGGACCCCAAGTCCCCACTGAGTCTCCAGTCCCTCCAGACCGAGCTCAATTGTCACCTCCTGCGGCCCCAGTGCCCCTTAGGCCCTTGTGTGCTGTGTGCCCTGCTCCCGGGGTCCCCATCTTGTGGCTACAGGTCTGTCTCTTCAGCCAGGCGAAGTTGTGTCTGGACACGGCGGCTCGGGCACTCTGGTCACTGCGGGTCTCCAAAGCCCAGCTGGGGGGGCCATGAGGAGGGGAGGGACATATGGATGCATGGGTAGTGGGTGGACGGTGGGGTTAGAGGTCAGAGACAGTGCTCAGCACCCTGCAGGTTCCAGGATGCGCCACCCCAGAGAATGACCCATCCCAGAGTCTCCATGCCCAGGTGGGCACTCTGAGCTGGTTCTCTGTTATACAGGAATCCCCCCCCGGGGGGCAGAGAGGGGGGCCAGGACCCCCAGACCTCCTGAGACCACTTCCCCTTCTCCCTCCCTGCTCACTGTGTGGTGTCAGGGTGGGCAGTGACCCAGGACCCCCGCAGGGGTGGGGATGAGGGACGCAGGGCTTCTTGGGGTGCACGAGACCCTCTGACCTGGAGGATCCAGCCCCCAGAGAATGCTGGGCCATGTCCGGGGACTCGTGTGGCTGTCACCCTGGCAGGGAGGGGGAGGTCGAGGTGCCACTGAGCACCCTGCTGCCCCAGAATGCCTCCCCCGGAGAAGGACCTGGTTCTGCAGAAGAGACTCGTGCCACCTGACACTTGGGGACAGTCACCGTGCTGGGCTCTCCTCCATCCTCACCGGCTGCGAGGCAGGTGGGACACCCTCTCCAGACGTGCCCGCCAGGCCTAGGGCAGCAGAGCCGCAACCCCAAGGCCACACGGCCCGCAGACCTTCTGCCACGTGAGGATGAGTCTGGCCCCTCGCTGGGCATCCTGGGTGCCCAGGCTGTGGGACGAGGGTCCCGGGCTGCCACCTGGCAGGTCTCAGGCTGGGGCCTCTGCATCCTTTTTTTCTGCCCCCATCGGGTCCCCTCTCCACCGCGGGGCAGGGGTGGGTGGAGAGGATGAAGCCACAGAGGAACCAGAGCACCGGGAAGGGGGTCCGGCCGCTGGGAGGGACTCACACGGGCAGAGGCAGGTGGGCCGGGCACTGAGATACAGGGCAGAAGGGACCCACTAGGCCTGCGTGGGTCCCACAGGCAGAGAGCCCCTCCCTACCCCCACTCAGGACCAGCCCCCCACACTGTGCAACCTTAGGGATTCATACATCCTCGTGGGTCTGTGACCAGCTGCCCTGTTGCCCGGGTGGAGGGCGTGGGAGTCTGGGGCTCCTGGAGACTGGAAGGGACAGGTGCAAGGTCACCCGGTCTCCAGGAGACAAACCCTCAGTCTGGGGGTTCTCGGGGTGGGGAGCTGGGGCTCCGAGGAGGCCCGGGCTGAACCCCCGCCCAGGCTGGGCAGGCAATCCTCCTGCCTCGGCCTCCCAGGAGTGCTGGGGTGGCAAGCACGTGTGTCAAGGGACCCGGCTTCTCTGGGCCGTTCCTGTTTAGTGATCCACCATGTCCTGTCTGTTTCAGTCATGGTGAGCTCTGCTGGGAACGGGGCTGCCATGGGCCCTGGGCAGAGTCCTGGCTACGAGGGACAGGCAGAGCCCACAGGCAGCCAGAGCTTTAGCCAGGACAGGGGCCCTGGGCAGGGACATCCCAATCACCTGGGCCCTGAAGACACTCTTTGAGACCATGAGGTCTTCTAGAGTCTGAGGGCAGGAAGATCCTGGGAGGCGGGGTGCCTCTCAGCCGTGGGAGCACTGCCTGGCACCGCAGGTCCCGCTCGACTCTCCAGCACCACGTGAGCCGGGCATGGTGGCACACGCCTGCTATCCCAGCACCCAGGAGGCTGAGGCAGGAGGACTGCCGCGAGTTAGAGGCCAGCCTGGGAATACAGAGCAAGATCCTGTCTGGGAAAATAAAAAGGAAGGAGATTTCAGGGATCCAGTACAGCAGGAGGCTGGGGCAGGAAGCTTGCAATTATGAGCCTAGCAAGTTTTTTATTTAACAAATAAAAATAAATGAAATAAATGCTGGAAGCGTAGCCCAGGGGTGGGCGCTGGCCTGGCAGATGCAGAGCCCAAAGCTCCACCCCCACTGTAGGAGGAAGAAGAAAGAGAGGGAGAGAGAAAGGAGAATTGGAGGAGGGAAGGAGAGACAGGCGCTGGCGCTCAAGGACGGCAGGCCACCAGGCACCACTGGGCACCAGCCTTCCAGCTAGGCCCCGGGAGCTGGGCGTGATTTCAGGCCAGCTCAGACAGACACTGCAGTAAATAAACGAGTCAGCAGAGTTCACAGCACAATTATTTTGGGGCGAAAATCAGCAGGGTGACAGGATTCTGTGGATGACACCACTCCGCCTGCCGCCCACCGCCCACAGAAGCCGGAGGGGCAGGGAGGCCTGAGAAGCTGGATCCCAACGCAAGGGGAGGCTGAGGCAGGAGGGTCCCACCTTGGAGCCTGGCTGGGACAACTTGTCTCAAAATAAAAAAGGTCTGGGATGTAGTTCAGTGTGAAGACTCTGGGGTGATTCCCAGCACCAAAAATGAAATAAAATAAATAAAATAAGTGAAAGAAATGCTCAGCTATCCTGAGCACCCCACTCCAGGGCCGCCCAACGCCGGGGTCCCACCCACGTGTCCAGTTAGAGCCAGGAGTCCTCAAGAGGCCGCGCCGGCTGAGGCTGCGGCTGTCGGTGCCCCAGAGAGGCCCTGCCGCGCACCCCATCTCCGGCCCAGCAGGGGCCGCATTAGCCGCTCAAAACCCATTCTGGGAAATTAGACCAGAGGCCTGTGCGACAATCACGGGTCATTCTCACTGAATTCTCAGGATCCCCCGCCAGGACACAGCCCAGCAGCAGGTCTGGGGGGAACACGGAGACTGGGGGATCCCAGCCGGCCGGCTCGGCCCGATGCCTCCTCCGTGCCAGTCAGGGAGAGGAAGATGCCACCACTGGGGATGCACGGAGGGGCTTCTGGACTCCAGCACCGTCCACGGCTCCAGCCTGGCCACTTGTCCACAGGACCCTCTTCACCGTGCTGGGAAGAGGCCGGCACGGCCAGAGGGGCATCCTGCTCCCTGCAGTCTGCAGGATTTCTGAAAGCCTTCCGGACCTGGAAGTCCCCATGGCATGGCAGGGCCGGGGCACCGTTAATTCAGAAATAGGCTGGACTTCAGGAGTGGCTCAATCCAGCACTTCCAAAGGCTCCCCAAGAATCTGAGTTCTGGGGCTGGAGGAATGGCACAGCTGTGAAAGCCCAGCACCACCTAAGCCGAGCGCAAAGGCACCCGCTTGTCATCCCAGCACTCAGGAGGCCGAGGCAAGAGGACTGCCTGGGCTCCACAGTGAGCTCCGGCCCACCTCTCCTCTCTCCTGAGACCGAATTCCGACCTGTCCCCACACACAGGGACCTCGGCCAGCCCTCAAGCCCTTCCTCAGCTCAGTCCCCGCCAACCCCCTACACCGCAGCAGCCCGGGGAAGGGGGCAGGGAGCTGGCGGCTCCCTGGGCCACGACTGTGCTGTCCTTGCCTGGGCCCTGCGTTCTCCCACCTGATACACAGAAGAATTGAATCTGGGATCTTTGGACTTCCTTCTGCTCTGCGGCTCAGTGGGTCATGGGTCCCCCAGCTGTGCCCTGCGAGGATGGGCTCTCTTGGTGGCCAATAGCAGTGCCCACTGGCCAGGAGCCGTGCTGGGCGGTCTGGGCTGTGACAGGGCCAGTCCTCCTCTCCAGTTTAGCAGGCATGGCTCCATTATACAGAGGAGAACTTCAAGGCCCAGAGGAGTTCAGCGTCTCGCCAAGGGTTGCCTGGAGAACCAGGCCTTTGCCACCCAGCTGAACCTACAGCGCGTCTCAGCCACAGGCCAGGCAGGACTCCTGGGTCCCCTCACCTATCCTGGCAGCCGGGAGAAAGGCGAAAGGGGCCTTGTCCCCTGTGGGTCTGCCTTCAGGTGGGGACCGGGGTGCAGCTCAGGGGTGAGCAGTGCCAGGCCCTGGCTCCACCCCAGTGCCACAGAGAAAACGAAACATGAGCTCCATTTACTCAGCTTACCTCTGGGGATCCTGGCAGGGCCTCACGTTGGTGACAAGCACCGTCTTCTCTTCTAGGCCCTCAGGTCTCCTATTAGGATCAGCTGGCCACTCTGGGTAGCAGGCAGCCCCCATGGGCCTGACCTCCGGGCTGTGGTGACCTTGGGCAGCATCAGCCCGGTAGGGATGGTACAGGAGACAGGGAGTGACGGGGAGAGTTGTGTCTCTTGAGCCCGCAGCTCTGGGGCCTGCTGGCTGCCATGTTGAAAAATCATTCCCAGGGCATTATGGGATGCGGCGCTGGAGGAGGACCTGAGTCCTGCTCACGAGCAGACGCATAGACCAGGCTGTGGCACCCCAGCCCCGAGCGAGCCATCCCAGGAAGTGGCCCCTGCTGGCATCTCCCCTGGGATCTTCTGAGGGCATCTGAGTTGAGCTCCCAGCCAGCGACCCCTGTGACTCATCACCTGGAAAGCAGGACAGGGCATGAATTGGTAAGTCTTCAGTTGGGTATGGTGGTGTACACCTGCCATCCAGAGATGTGGGAGGCTTAGGTGGGAGGATTGTATGTTTGTGGCCAGCCCAGGCTATACAACAAGACCCTGTCACAGAATAATGCATACTTAAATAAAAGCAGCTGCTTGGGGGACGACGGCCCCACGCAGCCACGAAAATGCAGCTCCCTCCAAGTGGGCACATGTGTTTAGGGTATCACCAACTGTGGAACTCAAAGAACCGGGAAAAAAAATTTTTTTTTTGATTGAAGATGGAGCCCAGGGCCTTCACACTGAGCTGCATGCATTCTTGGCCTTTTTTTATTTGTATTTTGAGGTGGGAGGCTCACAAAGTTTCCCTGGCCAAGGTCAAACGTGCATCTTTTGCCTCAGCCTCCAGGGGGCCGGGGTGCCAGGCCCGCGGGCATCGCCACGCCCCACTAGATGCCCGCTCTCACCTTGGGTTGGCTTTGGGGATCCTGGTCTGGGCCTGGAGTATCACTTCTGCTTCCAACACGGGGTCCCCAGGCTCCGGCCTTCCATGTCCCTGACAAACTCCAGAAAATCAAATCAGCTTTTTTGATGCCAAGGGACCTTGAGATGTCCCTGTCAACCTCGCACCCTGACTACCACGCGCCTCATCAAGCTGAGATGCCAGGCCTCACCTTCTGCTGGAGGCCACCGCATGCCCTCAGTGCTTCCCAAAACCCGCCCCTCAAGGGCCGCTGGGAGATTCCAAGCCTAAGAGTCCAGTGACATTGGCTCCATTTTAACAACTGCCAGGTTGAAGGGGCTTTTCATCCCAGAAACCTGGGAGGCTGAGGCAGGAGGAATGCTGCATGTTTGAGGCTACGTAGTGAATTCAGAGACTCTGTCTCAAAAATAAATAAATAGCAGTGTGAAGAGAAACCCACTTCACTTTTATTTATTTTTCTTTTGTTTATTATTCTTTTATTTATTTATCTATGGTGGTCCTGGGGACCGAGAGCCCAGGGCCTTCGCCCCAATCTGCCTCCCTCCCCAGCCCGTTTTAGTTCTCATTCTGAGACAGGGTGTCTCGGTGGGTCGCTAAACTCCTTAGCCTGACATGGCGCTGAGATTACAGGCTTGCACCGGGCCCAGCCAACTGGTTATTTTCCCCCACGCCTGCCCCATGGCTAATCCTGCAGGAAATCCCTTCTCATTCTGCACGGGGATACTCACCAGCGATCTGTCCCATGCCCCCTCCTCTGAGTTCTCGCGAGACAAAACCCCATCTTTGTTCTCCCCAGAATGGCCAAGGGGTCTCCACCCCAGTCCCCACAGCCTGTCCTTCGCGTCTGCGGCCGGGGGCACGTGAGCACCCAGTCAGATGCCCCCTCCCTGCTCCCTCTGGCCTGGATTCAGACTCCTGGGGACTTCAAGTGACCCGGCAGAAGGACAGAGGT
This sequence comes from Ctenodactylus gundi, assembly GCA_004027205.1. Classification (NCBI taxonomy): domain Eukaryota; kingdom Metazoa; phylum Chordata; class Mammalia; order Rodentia; family Ctenodactylidae; genus Ctenodactylus; species Ctenodactylus gundi. The sequence continues at coordinate 98,838 of PVKB01004546.1, forward strand.
TGGCTGGGACAAGGCTGGGGGGCACTGGACCCCCCACCTTGCAGGGGTCTCTTACCTGGCTCATAATCTCCTGGAAAGGGGGGAGGTATGGGACTCCAAGGTCAGCGCTCTGACTGACCACCTGGAGCCTCAGTTTCCCATCTGGAAAAGGAAACTCAAAGACCCAGCATCTGGGTGTCTGTCCAGACAGCGCCCTCTATGTGAATTATTTTGAATCATGGCACGATCCAGATATGATTAGATCTAAAACGTCCCCCAGCCGGGGCAGTAGTGGTGCAGGCCTGTCATCCCAGCGCTTAGGGAGGCTGAGGCAGGAGGATCATATGTTTGAGCCCAACCTGGGCAACTTAGTGACTTAGCAAGATCCTATCTCAAAATCAAAAAATAAAAATCAAAAATTGGTAAAGGCTGAGGGTAAAAAACAAGTTGGGGTTGGAGCTCAGTGGGAAGGCCCCAGGTTCAGTCCTCAGTGTCACAAAATAAATGTATTTTACTTAGGTAATTAAAAAGAAAGGATTTCCCACGTCTCCCCCCTCCCACTGTCCTCTCCAGCCGGGACCTCACTGCTGAGCGGCAGGGCCAGGGAGCCCTGCGCACCGACTCCAGGCGCTGGCAGGACGCGGGGTGTCCCCACCCCGCCAGGCTCCCTGCCAACCGCAGGGAAATTGGATTAGTGAGATACTCGGCCAGGACGGCCCGTCGGCAGCCTGAAGGACAGAGTATTGATTTCCACGTTGCAAAAAAAAAAAAAATTAAATGATCCCCCTTTTTGTTATTTAAAATGCTGCTTAAGCAATTCCGGGCAGGAAGGAGCCAGCGCTGGGGGCTGGGCCTGGCCACCGGGCGGCAGGGACTGCAGACTCGGACTCGGCCTGGCCCGTGATGGATGGCCCGGGAGCAGCTCTGTTCTGCCTGCCACGCACAGGCCTTGATTTATTAAAGACATAACAATTATGAAAATAGCCCATTTATAATTGGCGTGCCAGAGCGGCCTAATTGATTTCTGGGGTGAAATTTAGAAGGGGGAATAGAGGAACTGAGGGGCCAACTGGGGGCTGAGGGAAGAGGCAGGGACCAGGAGGACCCCCGGCGGCACTTCCAATGACTGCGCAGCCGGCCCAACACAGCAGCACGCTCCGCCCTAACGCGGCCCTCCCGGCAGGCGGGGACCTCAGCACGGTGCCAGGGCCACCAAGGACCATCCAAGGCTTATAACCTATGACATGCAGGGCCGCTAGGACTTGCAGAACCAGGTGGCGCACGCCTGTCATCCCAGCACTCAGGAGGCTGAGGCAGGAGGATTGCCAAGAGTTCCAAGCCAGCCTGGGCTGCATGGTGAGTTCAGGACCAGATTTCAGAAAGAGCTTGTCTCAGAAAAAAAAATTAAGGTGTCAGAGAGGCCGAGGGCAGCTGGGTTGACCTGACAGTGCCCTGTGCCTTTTAGGATTCCAGGTCTCAATAACCGCGTGAGATACGAGACATACCCATTCCCCTGGTGGGGAAACTGAGGCAAGGTGACTCGCAATGTCAACCGAAGGTCACCAGCCACTGACTTTGGGGGAGCCCATCCCTGAGGCTTCTGCTCCACATGAGGGGACACTGGTGCCACGGCGGCTTCCCTGCTGCGTCGGGGCCAGGCTTGAGGCTGGTAGGCCCAGAGAGGGTGGGGAACGGCTCTGGAGCCACCCAGCATGCCGCCGGGCTCCAGCGTGGGTGGTGGGAGTGGCAGGGAGGGAACCCGGAGGCCTACCCAGGGAGGCAGATGCGCCTGGAAACCTGGGATCCGAGGAGATGAGGGGTTTCATCCCTCTGGCAGCTCCTCCAGGCAGGCCCCTGTGCCCAGCACTACGGCTGGCTGGCGGGGGCGGTAGGCCAAGCAACCAAGCACAGGAGGCTGGCACAAGACCCAGCCGTGGCCTCACAGCCGCCTGGGCGACCCTTGGGTCCCGTCCTCCCCTCCGCCCTCGCCCCTCACTGTCCCCCAACCCCCACACTCAGAAAACCAAATCAAGTTAAAAATGAAAGAGACCAAGACAGAATAAAGGGGACCTTGAGGCCGGCTTGGGTCCCCCTGGCCGGGGAGCTGACTCCTGCCTGGCATGCCTGCGGTCTCTGAGCGCCCGCTCCTGGCAGGTCCTGCGGGAAAGGGGGTGGGCTGCTCCGAGTGTGTACATGTGTGTGTCTGTGCACGCGCGCCCGCGGACGGGTGGGGCGCGGAGTAGACCAGGCCCTGAGGGGCGGCAGGTGTCGCCTTTGGGCGCAAGCGATCCCGGGGGACCCAGACCCGGATCCTGCCTGCGGGGACTCGCCGTCCATTTCCATCTGCTCCGCCTCTCAAGTGCTCTCTCTCTCTCTCTCTCTCTCTCTCTCTCTCTCTCTCTCTCTCTCTTTCTCCCTCCCTCACCTCTGGCCGGCTCTCTCCATGTCCCAATGTCTCCCTGGGTCTCAGGCAGTAAAAGTCACACGGACAAACAGACGCAAAGCCGGTTCTGAGCCCGGAAGGAAATTGCACCCGGCAGCGATAATGGGATCTGCAGGGCGAGAACCCGGACAGGGAGGGGACGGCAGGCCGCTCCGATGGGGCCTCGTGAAGGGGTGCCCTCCACACCCGCGCCGGGCACTAGGGTCGCCAGCACCAGGGGCGCTGGGCACCAGGGGCTTGCCGGCCCACATCTCTGCCCCATGGGCAAGGGTCTACTCGGCCTCCGCGGCTCAGCGCAGGGCAGGCAGGTCCTTGCGGGCTCCAGCGGGGCGGGACCACATACACACAGCTGAGGTCGTGCGCCCCTCCCAACCCTGGGCCCACCCGTCTCCTGCTCCCCCAGCTCCGCTCCCCGCCCCAGAACTGTCGAGGATGCTCCTACCTGCCTAGCATCCTCCTGCCCACCCGCGTCTGTCCCACGGGTCTGTCTGTTGGCCACCCACCCATCCCCCCACCCCCCCGCTCACCCCCACCCTTCCCTTCCCGGACCCCCTCTCTCCCACCCTCCCTCCAGAGCCCACTGTCCATCACCCAGCAAGAACAAGCTGGCTATTTTTTTTTTCCCTTTTTCCTTGTGGCCGGGTCTAACTCTGTAGGCCACGCTGGTCCTGAACTCACTATGGAGCCTCCTCCTGCCTCAGCCTCCAGAGTGCTGGGATTAGAGTCACGTACCACCACGCCCACGCACAGCTTTTTTGGGGTGCTGGGGAATTGAACTCAGAGCCCTGTGCTCACACTGCAAGCCCTTGAACCGCTGTGCTGCTCCTCCAGCCCCCCGGTGGTGTTTTTGTGGCTGAACTTGAATATAGCAAGGAGATAAAGGGATCCGGGCCCCACCTGGCCCCCACACCTGCTCCACCCCTGCTTCTGGGGAGCGGCCCACCCCTCAGGCAGGGAACAATAAATCTTCCTTTCCTCTCCTCTTTCCCCCATCCCCCCATCTTTTTGTAGGCTCGACATTCCCTGACAAGTTTTTCTTTTTGAGACAGGGTCTCACTCAGACTGCTCCTGAACTCACTCTGTAGCCCAGGTTGTCCCTGAACTCACGGCCTCAGCCTCCAAGTGCTAGGAACCCTAACACTTTTTATTATTATTATTTTAAATTTTGCCGCAGACTTAACAAGTCACCGAGTCGCCCAGTCTGGGCTTCAACTTGAGACCCGCCTGCCTCAGCTTCCCAGAGGGCCGAAACTGCATCCTCTTGGGTTGGAGACACTTTTTTCCCTCTGGCTTGCCTTTCCCACCTCTGTTTTCAGAAATGACAACCTTGCCCGCCACCCAGTGGCCCTGGTGGAGGAGGATGGAGCCCGGGAAGAGCTGGGAGAAGCTGCTGCAGCCTCCAGCTAGGCAGAGGGGAGCTGGCCGAGCTTTCAGGGGTCAGGACCTCCCCTGTGGACTGCGATTCTAATTAACTCCCGGGCCAAGAGGGCACCCACGGGGAGAAGCACAGATAAACACGCTCGCAGGGCCCAGGGGCGCCCGTCCCCCAGCCCCACCAGCTGGCCAGCAGGCCGCCTGAGCGGGTCATTTGCATAGGCAGGTAATTGGTTTTGCTAATAAATCTGGTTCTTGAAATTTGTAGATTAGCAATAATATGTCTCCAGATGAGAGAGAAAGGTCACGGATGGATAAAACAACAATTAAACTTCCAGGAGATTATGGAGCTAAACAAATGCTGGAGCTGCAGATGGGGGGGGGGGAGCGGAGCTGGGGGGGCCCTCTGCTGCTCACCAGGGTCTGGGGGTGGCAGGATGCTCTGCGTGGCCCTCCCGTGACAGTTTTAGGCTCCCCGTTTCTCAGTAGAGCAGACTGAGGCCCTGGGAGGAAGAGGAGGATATCCGAAGTGACCTGGGAAGCCTTTGGGCACAATGGCAGCCCAAGGCCACCATGTCCTCATGGCCCTAAGTGACAGGACTCACTTCCTGCGGCTTCCTGGCAGCACAGGCCTGTCACCCCAGCGCTCTGGGAGCCCAGGGCTGGAGGATCCACACATTCCAGCCTAGCTTGGGCGGCAGTGACTCAGCCAGACTCCGCTCCAATATGGAATCTAAGAAGGGAGGGCAGTCAAAGTGCCAGCCTCGCGTGTACCGGCCCCATGTGTACCGGTCGTGTGCACCAGCTTCATGTGCACAGGACTCGTGTGCACTGGCTTTGTGTGCACCAGCCTCATGTGCACCGGCCCCGCATGTACCGGCCTCGTGTGTACAGGCCTCATGTGCACCCACCTCATGTGCACCAGCCCCATGTGCACAGTCCCCGTGTGCACAGGCTTGGCTGGATCCTCCAGCACCGTGTAAAGTTAGCTGAATATGGAGCATGTAGGAGGCTGAGGCAGGAGGATTGCCATGAGTTTGAGACCAGCCTGGGCTCCATAATGACTTCAGGACTGGCCAGGAATACAGAGCAAGACCCTGTCTCAAAAATAAAGAAATAATAAAATAAATAATAAATAAAGAAGGGCCGGAGATGGAGCTCAGGGCACAGGTCCTGGGTTCAGTGCCCAGGACAGGGAACATTCCCCACCCCCCAAAAAAGAGGAGGGGCTGGCGACGTAGTAGGTGGTTCGTGACTGGGACAGCATCGGTCCCCTCGGGGGCCGGGCTGGTGGCAGTCCTGGCAGTGGTAGACAGGTTCACAGCATCACTGTTTGCCCGGCTGCTCAGTGCCAGCCCCAGGTGTTGCACCGGCGCAGACACGTGGCCTTGGGCGTCACGTTCCCGCGGGGTCTTCTGAGCTGGAAGTGTCTCCAGGCCTCGCGTGCCACCCACATCCCAGCTTCTGGAACCCGGGGACAGGAGTCCTTGGCTGGGACGGTGGTCGCTGCTGGCCCAGAGGAGCGTACCGGGCCTGGGGTCCATCCTCAGATCCACAGAAACAAAGAGGAAAGAAAAAGAAGGAGATAAAGGAAAGAGAAAAAGATGAAAGGAGGGAAGGAAGGAAGAAGAAAGTCCGGCCGGCAGGCAGGCTTAGGGCACCGCGCGTGATCCTGGCCTACTGGGAGGCTGAGGCAGGAGAATCACGGGTTCAAGCCCAGGCTGGGCAACTTAGTGACTTAGCAAAATCCTGTCTCAAAATCAAAAATAAAAAATGGACTGGAGATGTAGGTCATTCAGTTAGCTCGATCCCCACTACCACACCCACCCGCACCCACACACAGAGGTCATTTCTGGGTTGGGGTGATGGCCATATTCCTGTCATCCCAGGAAGTCAGGAGACTGGCAGGAGGATCCAAGTTCGAACACTTCCTGGGTAACTTAGTGAGATCTCATCGTAAATTTTTAAAAATATTAAAATATAAACATCGCTAGGCATGTACCTCAGTACAAAAGCCCTGAATACTGCAAAGAAATACATTTCTTTTTTGAGACAGGGTCTTGCTCTGTAGCCCAGAGCAATGGAGCCTCACAATGGAGCCCAGACCGGCCTCGAACTCACAGCAATCCTCCTGCCTCAGCCTCCTGAGTGCTGGGATTACAGGTGTGGATTACCATACCCAACATAAATAAAATTTGAAAAAGATCCTAGGCCCAGTGCTGCAGGCCTAGCATCTCGCATCCCAGCACTCTAGGAGGGTAGGACAGTAAGATCGTCAGTGCTGGCCCAGCCTGAGCCACGAATAGCCTGTCACAAAGTCAAAAATAACAATGGACTGGGGATGGAGCATCCCTGGACAAACACGCACACACACACACACATACACACACACACACAGGGAGGGAGATGAGGTCCTCTTCTGAACTGGCTGCCCACAGCCGGCCTATCCCTGTCCCCTGCCTTTCCCGGGACATCCTGGCACAGCAGGAGGGAGGAAGGGGAGATCAAGGTGACCCCGCCCTGTCCCCGTGTGCACCATATTAACCACAAGATGAATTAAACATGAAGGACGACCTGCTTCTGCGGCAGCGTCTGCGGCAGCTCTGACACTATAATTGTCCTGGGCGGCAGGCAGAGACAGGGAGGGGACACGCCTGCTGGGCCCTGCTGGGTGCCTGGCACATGCAGGATCGGGACACTGCATGCCTTTGGCAGGGGCCCACATATGCGCACGCGTGTGTGTGTGTGTCCCTTGAGCTCTACAGGGCAGGGACTGCCCCATTCATGGCTCAGGGTAACACCAGTCACCAGGGTGAGAGGGTCAGAAAGGAAGAGGACACACCACCATCCAGCCCCGTCGTGCAGCCTGCCTAAGCCAGGGTGGTGGCGACTGCCAGCAGTCCCGCATGCCCGGCCCCATGGGCCCCGGTGAGGTCCCCAGGGCCGCTCTCACGGGTCCCTTCCGTCCTGGTTCCCTCGTAGGGTCTGGCTGCCACCACACTGGCGGGGGCCAAGACTTGGGGTGTCATAGTCTCTGTCACCTGCTGCTGCCTATGTGGCCTCTGTTTTCCCGTCCAGGTGATGGGACTGGGGCTGGGTGGCCGGACAGCCCTGCTGTCGGTGTCCCGCCTTCCCTCCCCGCTTTCCCACATGGGGATCCAGCCGGCACTTCGTGCTCACCGCATCCCTGAGTCCGCTTTAGTTTTAATCTTGAGACAAGGCCCTGCGAAGTTGCCGGGCTGAGCGTGAACCTGCAACCCGCGCAGCCTCTTGTGGGTCTGGGGTGACAGGCCAGCCTGAGCCACCGGGTCCAGTGGCTGCTGCTGCTTTTATTTTTTATTTTTTTGAGACAGAGTGTTGTAGTTACTTTTTCATCCTGGTGACTCAGTTCTGAACATCCACAACTTTAAGGGAGAAAGCTGGATTTCAGCTCGCAGTTTCAGAAGGCTTCAGTCCCTTCGTGGTGGACGGCTGGAACCCGGTGGCAGCGCAGGGTGGGGCCCCGCTAGAACCTGAGCCAGAGCTGCGGGAGGCAGGGACCCCCAAGGCAGTATGGCAGAGCAGAGAGAAGTCAGGGCGGATGCGGGAACCGGCACACACCCATCAAGGTCGGGCCCAACCATCTGCCTCTCCCAACCAGGCCCATCTCTAATAGTATGCAATACCCACAGGGACATGAGGCTGTGGGGGACACCCCACATCCAACCATGACACAGGGTCTCGTCTCAGTCTGTGCTCCAGAATGGTCCTGAATACATGGCAATCCTGCCTCAGCCTCCCCAGTGCTGGGATTACAGGCGTGCACCATCATGCCCAGTTTATGTGGTGCTGGGGAATCAAACTCAGGGCCTCGTGCTGCCTAGGAAAATGCTTTAAGTGCTGAGCAATGCCTCCAGCCCCTTTTCTTTTTCCTTTTTATTTCATTTCTTGTTTTGTTTTGTTTTGAGACAGGTTCTCGCTCACTCTGCAGCCCAGGCTGGTCCGGAACTCACTATGGAGCCCAGGCTGGCCTTGGACTCAGGGCAATCCTCCTGCCTCAGCCTCTCGAGCGCTGGGATCACAGGTGCATGCCACCACACCCGGCTTATGTGGCACTGGGGACTCGAACTCGGGTACTTACTTAGCACTTGACTCAGTGCTTGCCAAGCCATCACTCCAGCCTCTGAGCTGCTCCCCCAGCCCGCGTTTCTGGTCTGGTTCGGCTGTCAGGCCCTGCCGGAGCCTGCAGCCCTTACACTGCACTGCGTCCCGGCCCTTGTGATCTTTGACTTTGGGGCAGTCCTGCGCAGCGGCCCAGGCCGGGCTTCAAGTCGTGCCCCGCCTGCCTCGGCCTCCCCGAGTGCTGGATGCCAGCTAGAGCCATCATGGCCTGCGCCGGGTGCTGTCTCCTAGCACCAGTTATATTACATGGTTAAACCCTGGTGTGGAGCTGCTACGCCACAGTCTGGGAGGCTGAGGCAGGAGGATCGCAGGCTGGAGCCTGGGCAACTTAGCCCTGCCGCGGCCCCCAGTTCCGTCCCCAGCACAAAGGAAAGAAGGATGCAGAGCAACTGGAAGGCAGAGGGGGCGCGTTCGCGCATCCGGGGCCCAGAATCCGGGCTCAGAGCCGGTGCCGTTACCATGGCAGCCACCAAATCCACGCAATGCCACACGAGCTTCCATGTCCACGTCCCAGAGTCTCCACCACAGCCCGACTCCGGCCAGCAGTGTTGGGGTTCCGGCGCGGGCTGGATCCGGGGCCAGGGAAGAAGGGGAGCCGGGCAGGGTCGCAGGTCCGGCTAAGGGGCTGCCCGGCCTGGCCAGGCCGGGGAGGGGGTCGGAGGGGCGCCGGGGCTTGGGGCCGGGAGTTAATCTGCAGGGGCTGCCCAGCTGGGGCTCCCCAGGCTCTCGGCTTCCTGCTGGGCTTGGGCTCCCGGGATTCACCCACTGGGGATCGAGGTCTAGGGAGAAGGTGGCCTGGAGGGCCCTGTCCCAGGGGTGCGTGGGTGGGCTCTGCGCGTGCCTGCGCAATCGCAATCACGTGTTGGTTTTGATACTGCATCGACATTGTGCGTGTCTAGGTGAGCCAGTGAGGTTGTGGCTCTGCTCCGGCTACACCCGGCTCCGGGCTGTTTCTCCCTCGGGCGGCGGGACCTTTGCGCGGTGCCCACCAGACTTGGCGCTGGCAGATGTGCTCTAGTAGCTGCTGTAGGTGGGGTAAGCCGAGGGGGGCAGCGCAGGGCAGAAATAAAAGTACATCCAGGAGAAGAGTATTCCAGGCAGCTGCACACCATGTGCAAAGGCCCTGGTTGTAGGAGGAGCAGCAAGGAGGCTTGTGTGGCTGGAGCAAAACGAACAAGAGGGACAGAGGGAGGTGGGGCGTGCAGGGCCCTGTGGCCTGCAGGGAAAGGTGGGGGCCATAGGAGGGCTGTGGGCAGAGGAGGGCGGAGCCTGACTTAGGAGCTCATGGGTGCCCCATGGGGTCACAGCATTGGTGCAGGCAGGTCAGGGCCTCACGGGATAATAGTGCCCTGAAAAAGAATGGGAAATAGTTAAAACAACAACAACAACAACAACAAAACACCACTGTGTGTGTGTGCATGTGTACGTGTGTACATGTGCATGTGTATGTGTGTGTGTGTGTGTGTGTACATGTGTGCGTGTGGTCCTGGGGGTTGAGCCCAGAGCCTTCACATGGAGCAACATCTCCAGCCTTTCTTTCTTTCTTTTTTTCCTTTTTCAACTTTTATTTTTTAGACAGGGTTTCACTACCTCGCTAAGTTCCTAGAGACAGGTGGGACCTTGCCATCCTCCTGCCTCAGCCTCCCGGGGTGCTGGGATGGCAGACCCGTGCCCCCAGTGCCTGGTTATGCAACACTCGCCACAGCCCAGTCTGTCGGTTGGGAGGTTTGCACCGTTAGGCCCCGGCCCACTTCTGTTTATCTTGGGACAAGGTCTCACTAAATCGTCTGGGCTCGAACGTGGTGACCCTCCTCCCCACCCCCGTGTGCTGGCCACTTGATTCATTTTACTTTTTTCCTTCTTGTGACTACCGGAAGAGTTTTAATTCCATGCGTGGCCATCAGGACACTTCTGGGGCGGCGCTGAGCTGGGGGGGCATCGAGGTCTGTGGGAGTCCGGTGCTTGCACTGATGAACAGAGGGTGGCAGGCCACCGTGGGATCCCGCAACAGGGAGCAGATCAGTCCAGGGAGTGGTCCTCTATGGTTGTTAACGTTTGTCTTTTTTTTTTTTTTTTTTTTTGAGACAGGGTCTCACTCTGTAGCCCAGGCTGGTCCTGAACTCACTATGCAGTCCAGGCTGGCCTTGGACTCAGGACAATCTGCCTGCCTCAGCCTCCTGAGTGCTGGTATGACAGGCGTCCGCCACCGTGTCCAGTGTATGTGGTGCTCGGAATTGAACTCAGGGCCTTGTGCTTGTCGCGGCCCCTGTGTGGCCACCAGTGGGGCCCCACCCCCAGCTCCGCCTCCACCAATCTGGATGGGTTTCACTTCTGTTTTTTGTGTGGTTGTTTCCTTGCGGTGTGAGGAACTGAACCTAATCCCAGCCCTTGTTATTCTTATTATTTTATTTATATTTTTACTTTTATTTTGAAGCAGGGTTTCGCTGATCTGCTGCATTGCCCAGGCTGGGCTCAAACTTGCCCTTCCTCCTGCCCAGGCCTGCCAAGAAGCTGGAATGACAGAGAGTATTTTTTCTTCTCTTTTTTTTCTAGATGAGAAAGTCCAGGCTCAGAGAGGGCAAGAGAGTTACCCGAGGTGTCCCAGCACGACTGGAGGTTTCCACGCAAGGCCACCTGGCTCCGTGGCCTCCTGGCCTCATCCCCTTGGCCACTTGCCCCCAAACCGCTAATAAACACCTGGGAAGTACCAGCAGGCACGGCAATGAGGACTCCGTATCTGTCCACGTCAGCCTGGCTCTCTGGAGCAGTTGATAATTAATCCTGAGTTTCCCCCACTTATCATGGTGGCCGGAGCCAGCATGGCTGGAATTCCAATCCTGAGTGGGCAGGCCCGGGGTTCACCAGTGGTGCCGGCCACTAAGGTGGCAGGAACTGGGCAAGGGAGGGTCCCAGTGAGCCTTAGGAGGGAGGACCCTGCTGCTGGCTGGGATTGGTTGTTTTTCTTTCCTGGCACTGGGGTTGACCCGAAGGCCTTTGCACTGACCTATGCTCAGCCCCTTTTTATTTTGAATGATTCTGAGGCAGTCTCATTACGTTGCCAAGACTGGGCTCGAACTTGAGATCCTCCTGCCTCAGCCTCCCAGAGGACTGGGATAGCAGGCCTGCCCCACCGGGACTGGCTCTGGCTAGGTTATTAAGTGCTATGCAGTGACCATGCCAGCCCCAGCCTTCCTGATGCCCGGAGACTGGGAAGGAAAGCATATGTTGAATCAATAATAATGTAAATAATTAATGCGACAAAGGAAAAGAACAGGATGTTGTGTGAATATAAAACTGGGTGGGATGTGACTGTATGTGGGGGAGGGGTTCCCCAAGAAGGTGATGCTGAACCTGCAAACAAGAGAGTAAGGGGTGAAAGGTGGGGAGAGTGCACTCCAGGGCACGTGCAAAGGCCCCAGGGCTGGAAGCAGGCCTGGAGCTCAGAACAAATGTGTAGAGCCACAGTCACACCAAGAGCTCACGGAGTGTGGACTAGAGCCCTCGCAGTGCAGCCAGTGGCTGTCAGCAGAGAGCCAGGAGCCACAGGGAAGAGTGGGCAGCTGTCCTCCGTGCTGGGGACTGGGTAGGCTGCTTCCCGGCATGAGGTGGGTCACAAGGCTGGCCAGTCAGCTCTGTTTCTAGGTTTTATTACTATTATTTTAGTGGCACTAGAGCCAAGCCCTGGGCCTTTGCACCCAGCTACGTCCCAAGCGTTATTTTTGAGACAAGGTCTCGTGCAGTGGACAGGGGACCGCCCTCTGCAGCGTGGGCCCGCAGCACAGGGCCAGGCGCACAGGGGCCCACTAGTGCCCGCGGAAGGGAGTTTGCCCGACATGGCGGGCAGGGAGGGCACCCAGGGAGGCCAGGTTTCTGAGACACTCCTCCCTGGCCGCCTGGACTCCTGGCGTCCCTGGCACCGGGGCCGGCCTCCCCTCCCTGGCACGCCGCAGGGCCCGTGAGACAGTGGCTGCCAGGTCTCACCCGAAACTCTTTCTGGCCCAGGCTTGCCTGGGCGGGGCCTCGCGGGCCATGGCTCCTAGCTGTCCTCGCTCCGCAGACCCACCCGGTTCCTGCGCATGCTCACAGCGGCACTGGTGCCCCAGTCCCACGCTAGCGGACACGGAGGCTCTCGCAGCGAGCCTCCGGCTGCTGGGAGAAACCTCCAGGCGTGGTGACCGGGCACAGCCGCTGCGGAGGGAGGGGCAGCGGAGGGGTGTGCCCAGCGGTGGCGGGTGGGCAGACCCGAGGGACGCCGAGGCTAGAACTGAAGGGGCATAGGGGCACCGCCCAAGCCAGGCACCTCCAGCGCAGGCATTCCATGGCATGGCCATGCTGAGACGTGGGGGCCACTCCTACCACTGTCACCTGTCCTCCGTGGACGGCGGGTCTGCCCGTTTTTGTGAGGAATGTCAGGCCAGGCTGATGCTTCAGTTTACCCATCTGGATGACGGGATGCCAGAGGCCAGTCTGTGCACAGCGGCTCTGCCTCCTCCCCCAGCCACGCCACGGGACAGGACCCACGTTCAGAGTCCAGAACACGCAGGAGCTGTCAGGCTGAAGAAATGGGTGGTTATTTGCATCCCATTTGCATGTCATTTGCATTCTGTTTGTTAAATGTCAAAACATCCTCGAAATGCTTTCTCCTCTCTCCAGCGGCCCTGGAGAAGCCAGAGACCCCTCCTCCTCCCGCAGGACCCCACAGAGCTGGGGTGACCCCCCACTTAGGTCCCCCAGGACAGAGATGACAGGCACAGGGCAGGCGGTGACCTCAGGCCTGAGGGGACCCGGCTGGGATATGGGGCACAATCACACGGATTTTCAATAAATCGGCACCCCACGCAGTGTAGATGCTGGAGAATCAAGCTCAGGGCAGATTGTGGAACCTGGCACAGCCAGGACTAAGCACAGGCCTGCCGTCTCAGCTCTGGGGGAGGCTGAGGCAAGAGGATTACCTCACAGTAAACTATAATGCAAAGGCTGAGGTCACAGCTCAGTGCAAAGGGCCTGGGCTCAATATTCAGCACCACCGCTGCCACCACAAACACCCACCCTCACATCCCGCCCAAGGGTGCACGCACAGCGAGGGACTGGGAAGTCCAACCCCCACACAAGGGGTACCACCACCTTGGGCCTCAGTGTATCCCCGACAGAGGAGCGACCCTGGATGCGTGGCTGCGGACTCTGCCCAGGAGGGGCGGGACAGGAAGATCCCAGCTGGGTGCAAGGTCACCGCGAGGTCACCGCCTGCCTGGCAGCAGCAGGTGGCATGGGCTCCCTGGCCCCTCTCTTTCCGGGGGCAGGGCAGGCAGGATGTGGGGTGGGGGACCCAGCGCAGTGCACACTGGGCAAACACGCTGGCAGAGGAAGAGTTCCTGGTGGCCCCAATTTATTTCCTGCCCATCCTCACTCTGGGCCCCACTGCCAAAGTGTCCCTTAATTAAAACAGTATTTCTTCCGGCTCCCTTGCGTTTCATGTGGGCGTCAGTCACTGAGCTCCGAGTCTGTCCTCGCCAGACCCCACATGACGCCAGGTAGCTCACAAGGTCGACAGAAGGGGAGCAGACCCAGAATTCCAACATCACGTTGCCCCCCCACACCTGGGCTCCACAAAGCCAGGGGAGCGAGGTGCAGGGGCCCTGGCCAGGGGCACACACTGGTGGGAGCTCAGAGCCGAGCCCCCATCCTTAGTCCTCCGGCTCTTCTGGGGTGGGCCTGCATCCATGGCCCGCAGCACTGCTGGGAACAGTGGCCGCCTCCAGGCCGTGGTGTGGGCAGGGCTCTTCCAGAGTGGGTGGGAGAGGACAGCAACGTCCTTTGATGTCAGAGAATGTCCCAGGCACTCGGCATCAGGTCACCTGGCCAGAGTCGCACCGTCCACCCAGGAGCCCAGAACCTGCGAATTTCACAGAAGAGAAAAGCCTAGTCTAAGCTGGCCCTGTGGACACTGTCCCATCTCTGTCCTGACATGGATGGGGACACCTGTAGCCATCTACCACTGTCCCCCAGGCCCTGGGGCTCAAGGGAGACAACCATGGCTGCCTGGTGTGCCCAGAGCCACCTCCAGAACTGCAGGCAGAAAGCACAGGGGGCCAGGTCGAGCAGCGTAGGCCCTCCATCCCAGTGTTCTGCAAGGCTGAAGCAGGAGAATTCCCAAGCCTGAGCCCATGCTGGGCAGCCTAGTGACTTAGCAAAACCCCGAGCCCAGGTGAAAAATAAAACGAGCAGCCCCAGCCCCACAAAAATAAGTAAATGAATAAATGAAACTAAAGGGGCTGGGAGTGTAGCTCAGGGGTTAGAGCACCAGATAAGCAGGCACAAGGCCTTGGGTTCGATTCCCCAGCACCATACAAGACAGGCGTGGTGGCACACGCCTGTAATCCCAGCACTCAGGAAGCTGAGGCAGGAGGACTGCCGTGGGTCTGAGGCCAGCCTGGGCTACAGAGTGAGTTCAGGACCAGCCTGGACTGCAGAGCCAGACCCTGTCTCTAAATAAATCCTATTTATTTATTTTTTAAAATATATTTGAGACAAGGTCTGCATCCTTCTGATCCTAATGTGACTTACCTGGCTGGAGGTCCAGGCTCCCGGGGCAGGGTAGGTGCCTCCGTCTGTGTTCCCAGCCCTGCCTGCTCCTCTAGCAGGCACCTTGGGCCCTCTGGGCCATGGATCTGCCTCCTGTAGCCCAAACTACCTGCACAGGGGAACAGACCGACACAAGTTGCAGGCGAAGTTGACCCTGGCTTCAGCATTCAAGTCTTCCACGGTTGGGTGTCTGCCAGTGTCCATGGCGACCCCAGCCACCCTCCAGGCTCCATGGGAAAACCAGGATAACACTGATGGTAGACAGACACTCAGCTGTGTTCCCCGGGCGCTTGCTGGGTGGCAGGCACCAAGCAGAGGGCAGAGCCGGGAAGTGGGTGGACAGCCTGGCGTCCATGGTGCAGGTGGGGTGGGGTGAGAATACCCGCAAAGCACCCTGCCCCGGGATCCTGGGCCTCCAGGCAGGTAGGCACTGAGGACTGAAGGGATCTCAGCCAGATCTTAAGAGTGCAGGCCAATAATCTCAGCACTCTGGGCGGCTGAGGCTGGGCGGTTTGAGTCCAGCCTGGGCAACTCAGTGACCTAGTGAGACACTGTCTCAAAATCAAAAATAAAAGACTGCGGACAGTAGCTCAGTGTGAAGGCCCTGGGCACCCAACCCACCACCACAAAAAGCAAAAAACCACCTGAAGGATGGGGAGGCTGGGCTGCCAGAGTGGTGGGTCAGGCCTAGGGTTCAGGGTGGAGCACACGGGTCCCATCCCCCTGCTCACTGCCTCCAAGGTGGCACCTGAGACTCTAGGACAAGCCCCTGTCACTCCCTACCCATATCACCATGCACCCGTCACCACACAAGCCACGAAGCTTCCCCAGGACCCTCCCGGTGCCGTTCCTCAGGCCCAGAGCCCAGCCTGCAGGTCCCAGGAACAGCAATGAAGGCCGGGAGCAAGCGTGGACAGCCAGCGTCAGCGTCGGGCGGCGATGGAGCCGGACAGGCAGAAAGACAAGGGGGGAGCATCAGAGCCGATGGACAGGGATAGAAACAAAGATACAGACAAGAAGAGAGACACGGAAACCCAGGCACAGAAAGAAACATGGTAAGATCAGAGACCGAGTGGACATACAGCCCCCGGTTCCCCCACGGCAGGTTCCCCCACGGCAGGTTCCCCCCACCGCAGGTTCCCCTTCCTCAGGTTCCCCTCCTGCAGGTCCCCCCCCCCCGGTTCCCCTACGGCAGGTTCTCCCCGCCTCAGGTTCCCCCGCCCCAGGTTCCCCCCACCAGGGGTTCCCCGCCCCAGCCGGCCCCCGCGCGGGCCCACCGCGGGTCGCGCACGAGCAGCAGCACCGCGCCGTCCTGCAGGGCGGCGTCGCGCACGGTCTGGTGGTCGCCCAGGGCGCGCGCGTTGTAGTAGAACGTGCGCCTCCAGGAGCTCACGCCGCGGCCCACGAGCTGCGCGCGGACGTCGCTCAGCGTGTCGCGCGGGCGCACGGTGAGCGGCAGCAGCAGCGCCTCGTCCGCCAGGTGCACCTTGATGTGGTAGCGCTTCCAGCGCGACAGCCCGCGCCGCAGCCCCTCCATGGCACCCGGGCCGCTGGCGCCGCGCACCCGACAGACCGGCCTGGCCTCCGCGCCCCGCCGCCCCCGCCGGGCGGGGCCCGTCCCTCCCGCCGCGCCGCCCCACGTCCTGAGGCCGGGCGGGGAGCCCGCGCCCGCCGGGAACTTGAGAAACGCAGCAGGGCGGGGGGGGGGGGGGCCCAGGCCAGTCATACCAGCGTCTGGGAGGCTGAGGCGGGAGGATGACAGGTCGGAGCGCAGCTGGGGAATTTAGCGAGACAGTCTCAAAATAAAAGCAAATAATATAAAAATGCGAATGGAAGAGCGGGGATGTAGCTGGAGGCGGGGCGGGGGTGGGGCGGAGAGAAGACCCTGGGTTCAACCCCAGAACAAAACAAAAACCAAAACCAATCCAGCTCAATCACAAACCCCAAAACCAAATCAAACGTAGGAATTTTGATTTTTGACTTTAAGGCAGGATCTCTCAGAAGTCACTGAGCTGTCCGGGCTGGGCTGGAACTGGCGCTCCTCCCGCCTCAGCCTCCCGGAGGCGCGCGGAGCACCAGGCCACCAGGCCACCGGAGAGCAGCGTGGTTAGCTCAGCACGCTGGGGGCGTAGCCCCTGGATCCCCATAGGGCCCTTCTATCTCCGCTTCACAGGTGAGTAAATCGAGGCACGGGGCAGGCATCCAGGGCAGGGTTTTCGTGGAGTGACAGGAAGCCTGGTAGGAACCAGGTAGAGCCAGCCAGCTCCACAAAGGATCTGGGACGACCAAGGGTGCTGTGACCACGCCAAGGCCCTGCCGCAGGACCGAGGGGGGAACATGGGAGGAGCTCAAGGAGGCTGTGTGGCTGGAACAGAGGACCGGGGTCAGCCAGCCACCACCCCCCCCCCCCCCCCCCCCCCCCCCCCCGTGGGCCTCAGGGAGGACTCAGGCTCTGAGCTGGCAGGCCTGAACTCTTGCTGGGTATCACATGGCGCTCTGTAGGCAAAGGGGCAAAGGTGACACTGTGCCAGTCAGTTTCCGCCACCTGATCCCCCTTCAGGCTGAGTGATGGGGACAGTGAGCAGCCCCAACCCCGCGGGTCCTGCCCCAGGGCCTCCCACAGGAGCGTCTGAGTACAGGGGGGAGATGCCTCTGGCATTTGGGCTGGGAGAACCCAGGAGGTGGCGGCGGTTTCCCCAAGCGGGCACTGGAGCTGGGGGCTTCAGCAGATGAGTACGAATTCGCCAGCTCACCAGCGAGGCACCTGCGCCCCCCCCTCCCCCGTCACCAGCCAAAGCTCGGGGTGTGTCCAGTGAGGAGGGAGGTGCCGAGATGGGTCAGCAGGAGCCACGGGAGGCTTGTGAACAGGAGGTGGCCCATGCTCACCCCACCTACTCGGCCCCAACGGCCCTCCAAGTGCCTGCGCCCTAAGAGCTCTGCTCCCGGCTGGCTGACATTCTTCTCTGAACAAGACCAACCGGTTCTGAAGTCCTGGAGGCTGGCTTCCCCTCAGCGGAGGCGAAGCCTGCTCTTGTAGGCTGGCTGTGATGGGGCCCCAGAGGACGCTGCCACCCCAGCCTGGACTGTGACCTCAAAGGCCCTGGCCTCAGTGTACCGTCTGTCCAATGTGGCTGGTGAGGGATCAGTTCGACGCAGGCGGATCCTGTCAAAGTCTCCTGCAGAAGGCTTGCTGCGTGGCTAGGATGGTCTCACCCCTCAAAGAAAAACAGAACCCGGCCCTGCAGCACAGGCTGGTCCTCTGGTACTCCCAGAGGCTGAGGCAGGAGAATTTGTAAGTTGGAGCCCAGCCTGGAGGACCTTGCCCTAGAATGAAAAATAAAAAGGAGCTGGGGATGTAGGTCAGTGTGACAGCCGGGGGCTCAACCCCAGGACCACGCACAGCGGACAGAATCTGAACAGCCAGTAGGAGGGGCACCTGCCAGTGGCAGTCTTCTCAGGGCTATGGTTTTTTTATTGATTGAGTCTTTGGGTTGAACATATGGCCTTTACTGAGCCCTTTTCCTGTTTATTTGACACAGGGTATTGCTAAGTGGGTGGGTGGCCCACGCCGGGCTTTGTCACCCAAGTACTGGGGTGACAGGTCTACACCCCCTGGCCTGGATCTAATGGAGATTTTATTTTTTTCAGATGAAGATTCTTTTAAGGTAGTTAAAATACAAATAAATTCTTGATAGGCTGTCTCCTTCCCACCTCTTCCAGGAAATCTCTAGAACTGTTAGAAGAAAATCTGGGAGTTAAAAATACTAGTAACCACAGTGTGTTGAAACGTGACATTAAACCCAGAGCTTCTGGTTAAAAAGACCTGCCAGGTGTGGTGGTGTCAGCCCAGCTTCTCAGAAGGCTGAGGCAGGAAGATTGTGAGTTTGAGCTTGACCTGGACAATTTATTAAAATCCTGTCTCAAAATTAAAAAGGCTAGAAGTGAAGCTTAGTGGCCAGGCCCCTTTGTCACCAGCAAAGGCTGTTGGCAGGATGTGGGAAAAATAATAACTACGCACAGGTTTAAAATATCTGAAAACACACACACATGGAGTTCACAGCTGAGAATGGCAATGGTTGGAGAAATTTTTCTAAGATGTGATGGACTGAAAACTGATTTCAGGGAGGAACGGCCCAGCAGTTAAAGCACTTGCCTAGCAGGCGCTGAGTACCCAAGTTTGATCCCCCAGTACCACCTAAGCAGGGTGTGGTGGCACATGCCTGTCATCCCAGCACTTAGGAGGCTGAGACAGGAGGATTGCTGGGAGTTTGAGGCCAGCCTGGGCTCCATAGTGAGTTCAGGACTGGCCTGGGCCACAGAGCAAGATCCTGTCTCAAACAAAAACAAAAACAAAAACTGATTCGTAAATATGTAAAATGTTTTTAAAAAAATTCTTATAGATACCAATTTTTCAATCTTAAAAAAAATGACCCTGCAGGAGCTAGGAGCATAGTTAAGTGGTTAAAGTTCTTGCCTAACATGCACAAAGTCCTGGGTTTGATTCTTTAGCATCACATACAAATTAGCTGGGCATGGTGACCCATGCCTGTAAACCCAGCCCACAGAAGGCTGAGGCAGGAGGACTGCCATGAATTCGAGGCCAGCCTGGGCTCCATAGTGAGTTAAGGACAGACAAAAGCAGGTCCATGTACTACCCACAACAGAATGGATGCATATGTCTGACACCAGTACACATTCCAGGACAACCACAAATTCGCACACAAGACCTGTATACTCCACCTAGGGCCTTGGCTGAGGGGGCGTCTAGAGACTCTTGACCCCAAAGGAAGCCTCTCCCCTCACCCCTGAAGACTGCAGCCTCCCCAGAGTGCCGGCCCCCCCCCCCCCCCCCCCCCCCCCCCCCCCCCCCCCCCCCCCCCCCCCCCCCCCCCCCCCGCACTAAAGCCATGGCGGGACATGGGGACCTTGAGGGCCGGAAGGTCAGCGGCATCAGCTTGAGACAAAGAGCCGCTCCCCGGCGCCACCTGGCGGGCAGCTGGGGCAGTGAGCTTCAGGATCAGCGCGGGATGCTTGGGGACTCCGGGCCTCTTTGTTTTTTCCTTTTTCCCTCTCTTTTTACTAGGGATCAAGCTCAGGGCATTCACACTGAGCTACACCCCCAGCAACCCCTTTTATTTTCAGACAAGCTTGTGCTAAATTCTTACATTGCCTAGGCTGGGCTTGAACTTGGCAAGCCTCCTGCCTCAGCCTCCCAGGTGCTGGGAACCAGTAGCCCACAGCACCACACCTGGCCCTGCTTTCTTGTTTTTGATGATCTGACACAAGCAGCAAATCGTCATCCGGCCCCAGGGAAAGCTAGAGATAAACCCACCCTGCAGAGCACTGGTCCACCAGACTGGGCACCCACCCCAGGGGGCCTGGGGCTAGACAGCTGCTACCAGCCCCTCTACCCCAGAGCTGCCCGAACAAAAAGGTCTCACACCAGCTGGGCCTCTTGGGAGCAAGCAGTGGGGAGTGCTTGCCCAGCACCCACCGGCCCCAGGCCCCTCCCCAGCTCTGCACACAGAACCCCACCCAGTAAGGTTCCCCTGGCACCAAGGCTTCCCAGAGCTCCCTGTAAGGTCCCTGGGGTGCAGGAGCCTACTTCCATTGCCATCTGGGAGTAACGCCTCATCTTTTCCCGTGGAACCAGCTCACCCCCAGGGACCTTCACTCTGCACTGTGTTCCCAACCTATTTTTATTTTTCGTGTTGAGACAGGGCTTGAAAGCTGAGCCGCAGGTTGCCAGCCTGGGCCTGGACTCGGGACCCTTCTCCCCCAGCTGAGCACGAGGGCTCCATGCCTCCATGGAGGCCAGCAACTGGGATGCAGGCTCCTGTTTGCAAACGTAGATGTCAGCTGAGGCACTAGGTTGGATTTCAGGGTTTTCTTTCCATATTGTGGTCAGCCTCCGGCCCCGAAATAAGCCCAACACATCTTACAGGACCCTTGCAAGCAGAGCACCCGGCCCTCGCCCTGTGGGTGCCCCAGGGCCTGGCACTATTTAGCATCTACTGCATACCAGGCGTAATTTTTGAATGTTACATGGTTTAATCCAAAACTCAAGAGATCCGCTGGGGTAAACACGATCAGAACTCCCCTCCCAGCTGCAGAGGGCAAACTGGGGAGTAACACTGGCTGCTGTGGGTCACGGCGGGGCCCCAGGCTCTATCCCAGCAGCACACGTGGTGACAAAGGTGCACACACATATAACCGGGTATATATAGGTATCTATCCACAGAGCTGTAGTAGTACACTGGGGATCAGCTCCAGGATGCTCACACCCAGCTACACCCTCAGCCCATTTTCATTTTGTACTTTGGGTCAGACTCTGGCTAAACTGCCCGGCTGGGCTCGACCTTGGGGTCTTTGAGCCTCAGCCTCCCGAGTGCTGGAATGACAGGCCCATGGCACCACAGCAGGCTACAACTGTAGATGAAGATGGTATATTCTATTTTATTTTGAGCCTGAGTCTGACTCTGTAGTCCAGGCTTGGCTTTGAATTCACTAGCAATCCTCCAGCCTTGGCCTCCCTAGTGCGAGGACCTCGGGTGTGTGGCACCATGCCCGGCCTTCTATGTTTCAGTCAATGGGCGATGTGATGCTAGGGATGACGCCCAGGGCGTTGAACACATTAGGCAGGTGCTTACCTCGCCCTGGATTTGTCTTTTTCTCTGGCACCTTTCACTGAACACCGTGTTCTCAAGAGCAACCATGGCGTGGGAGGCTACGGCAGAAGATCGCCAAATTCAAGCTCCGTGTGGGCAATTCAGTGAGAATCTGTCTCATAAAAAGTGTTGGTGGAGAAGGGGGCTGTGATGAAGGCCTTCAGTTCACTCTCAAGGACTGCCAAAACCAAACACAGCTGGGCCTGGTGGCTGGCAGTTCATGCTGGTCACACAGCAATCTAGGAGGCTCAGGCTGGAGGACTGCCAGGTTCAAGCCCAACCTGAGCAACGTAGTGAGGCCCTGTCTCAAAAATAAAACCAGTAAAACTGGGTTGTGGATGTAGCTCATTGTGAAGGCCTTGGACTTGGTCCTCAGGACCACAAAGCAAAGGACTCCAAAACTGGGACCAGTCCTGAATTTAGCTGTGTATCCCCAAATTCCCATCCTAACCCCAGGACTCCAAGATGTTACCAAATAAGGAAAACAAGGCTGTTGCAGGCAAAGTTTATTGAGCCAACACTGCAACGGGTGAGCGGGTCCCAACCCACCAATGAGGCAGTTGGGATGCAGACCGCACCTGGGCGCATGCCGCAGGACAAGCGAGGCAGGGGGCGAAGCTGCTGCCTGCCAAGGGCATGGAGACCCAGCAGTGTGCACCACAGATGCTGGGCATGGGCCCAGGGGCTTCTGGGGCAGGTTCCAGGTCACTTGGCCTCCAGTACATGATGTAGGGTTTATTTCTACACCCCCAGCGAACACAGGGGCATTTTGTGTTTAGTTCTGTTTTCTGGTACTGGGGATGGAAACCAGCACTGTGCACCGTGCGACATACCCAAGTCCTTTGTAAAAACATTATTTGGGTTGTGCGAGGGTCAAACCCATGGGACTCTGCCAGACCATTTTTTAAAATCTGGAGACAAAGTCCTGGTAAGTTGCCTACACTGGGCTCAAACTCATGATCTCCTTGCCTCAACTTCCCAGGGTCAGGTAACAGATCTGCATCACCAGGCACAGCTCAGCCCCTTTTATTCTGATGATGTGCTGGCTACGCTGCTCGGGCTGGGCTCAAAATTGGGATGTCCCTGCACACAGACAGCACTGTGTGAGACAGGAGGGTCTGGGCCCGAGCAACCAGAAAGGGGCTTCTTTTCCTGCATGTAGGCCACCCAGTGGGCAGCCGGGCACTCTAGGTGCACCAACAGCTAAAGGGTGGTGCTACCTTTTCCAGGGTTGCCCAGGCCAGAGGGGTAGTGGCACTTGGCTGTGTCTACTCTGGACCATGGCACGGCAGGGCGGAAACCAGGGTAGGCCTGTTCCCAATACTGAGGACAATCAGGCTGCCTTCATAACTGCATGAATTCGGGGACTCAGGCTCACAGCTGCTTGGGGGCTGGAGGAGCGCTGCCCCAGATTTGGAGGACAGGGGGCCCTTGATCAAGTTGTGGCGGCCTAATTCCTACCATACTCATGGCCAGCAAAAGCCACAGCTCCAGGGTCTGAGGTTGGATGGTGGCTCCTAGGCCCCTGTGACTTGGCAGAAGTCTGGTCTGACCTGTTCTTGTTATTTTTTTTTGTTGTAGAAGATCTTCAAACAAAACCAGAATCACAGTCACAATGCACACAGAATTCAACATGTGCAGACAAACGGAAACATGGGGGCCCATGACCAATGAGACTGACGGGGGACAGTGGTCACTGCCCACAGCACCCTGGGGGTTCTCCTGTGGTCACATGCTGTGTTCTGGTGAGGCCACATTTGCTACCCAAGTGCCAAGTAGGCCCCTTGTGGGAAGGGGGGCCCCGTGAACACAGCCTTCGCGTGGAGATGTGGAAGAGGGCATATTTATTAAACAAGAGGAGAGGGCCACTTTGTAGACAACAGCACAGTGGGGGTGGCACAGGGGCACCAGGGGACCCATGAGGCCCTGCTGCCCACTGACAACCCCCTGTACAGGACTAGTAGCGGCGGGTGAAGTGGGGGTATGGGTGGGGGTGTGGGACTCGGCCGCCCCGGTCCTGGCCAGCCATCCCACCGCCTTCCAGGCCACCACCTGGCACCACGTGGCCCTGGGAATGTCCACCCTGTGCGAAGCCTCCTCGCCTGGAAAAAGTCAGAAAGGCCCCTGGAGAGCTGCTTCTGTCTCCCCTACCCAGCCTAGCAGCTTGTAGGGCAGCCCAGGGCTGCTTTCCAGGTGACACCCGCATTCTATGAAACCCAATGGTGTCATCTGTGTGAGGTGCCCGGAGCCACCTGCAGTGGGACACCTGTCTGGAGACGGTGCAAGTGTGTGCACAGTGGTAGAGGTGGGAGGAAAAAAGGGGAGAGGCCAGGAAGAGGAGGGAAAGGGAAGAGGCACCACGACCAGCGCCCTTCTTACCCTGCCATGCCGCCCCGGCTTGCTGCATGGCCAGGCCCTGAGGGCCCTGGTAGGCCCCTCTCAGTCCCTGCAGGGGGAAGCAGGTGCACAGGTTATACACAGTGCCTCAAGGCCACAGTACCTACCCTGCCCCCAGGACCCAGTACCTGGCCAGCGTGCATGCTCCCGGCCCATGGCACCTGCATCCACAGAGCCCTGCCAGCCACGGACCTGGTGCTCTTCCAGTCGTGGGTTGGGCTCAGCCCAGTCGCGGCCACCCCTGTGCCAAGACAGAGAGGAGTCACACGGCTATTACCACACTTCTCTGTGGTCACACAGAAGGAGGTTAAGGCCAGTGCTTCAGGCTTGGAGACAAGTCGGCCAAGACTGCACGGGTCATACAGGACTGAGCAAGGAGGGCGAGAAGAGGGGCATCCACAGCCTGGGCAGCCTGGGGGAGGGCACAGGCGGTCAGAGCAGTCCCCACTCAGGAGGACACCTGCCGTCTAGCAGGGCAGTTCCCAACAGCCAAAGGTGCAGATGACCCATACGCCAGCTGACCCACACCCCAGTACGAGGGGTGTCCAGCCAGGACCACTCAGCTGAGAAGGAGTGAGGTTGACATCCACATTCCAGAGGCGGGCCCTGGGCACACTGTGCTCACGACAAATTCCAGACACAAGATATGCAGTGTGAACTCCACAGACAGCCAAGTCCAGAGCAGGTGAGTCCCCAGATCAGAAGTGGACTCGAGGGGGTGTGGCTGCTCAGGGATGCTGGGTTTCTTCCCCCAGGGTGTTTATAGAGACAGGGTGCCATTAAGTCATGGAAGCTGAGCTTGAACTTGTAGCTGACACTCTTGCCTCAGCCTCTCGAGTTTCTAAGGTAACAGGTAAGCCCCTAGTCCAGCTTTAAAATATCCTAATATTGATTGCAGTGGTAGGTACCCAACTGTGGAATATATTGAAAGCCACCGAGTGGGTAAATTGTGTAACATGAAAATAATGCGACAATAAAGCTTAAAAGCCAGAAGCCAGGTGTGGTGGCACATGCTTGTTATCCCATCCGCCCAGGAGGCTAAGGCAGGGAATCACAGATTGGAGTCCAGCCTGGGTAACCTACACATAGAGGGGTCCTGTTTCAAAACCGAAAATCAGGGCTAGAGGCATAACTCAGTGATTGAAGTGCTTGTCTAGCTAGCATAATGCCCTGTGTTCAATTCTCCAGCACCACATAAAAATTAGCAAGGTGTGAGGGTACACACCTACAATCCTAGCACTCAGCAGGTCAAGGGAGGAGGAGCGCTGAGAGTCAGAGGCCAGCCTGGGCTACATAGTTAAGTTTGGGACCACACTGAATTACACAGGAAGGCCCTATTTCAAAAACAAAAAGAGAACTAAATCAAAAATGCCTACGAGTCTGGCTCAGTGGTGAGTGCTTGCCTAGCATGAATCTGGCCCTCAGCACTGCAAAAATACAAATTAAAAAAAAGGAAAGAATAACACAGCAAAACAAGCAGCCAGTGACAGAAACTGGGAAGCCAGTCTTCCTCCCAGCACTGTCTGCACCTGGGGAGCAGAGGGAGGAGGCCTCCCATCTCCATGCCCAGCTGCTCTTGGACAAAGTGACAGAGAAGGATCAGGGCAGAGCAGGCCATGAGGAAGACACTGTGTGCCATAACTGATCAGACCGTGGTCATCATCTGTGCTACCTGCAGATGGGGCAGAAGCCAGCACTGTTCCGGGGAAGAGAGGCAGGTCCCCAGGAGAGAGGAGCCCTTCCCTCTCAGAACAAACACGTCACTAAGACCACAAAGGAAGAGCAATGGGACAGCAAGGCCAGAGGACAGTGCACAGGGACCACGCCAGGTGCTGTGTTGCAGGAGGGCACATACCTGCATGAAAGTTCCCATCACAACAGTCTCCCCAGCTATGGGGACCAGGTCTCCTCTAGAGAGCTGGGAAGAGGACCCGGGAGGTCGGGTGTCCAGAAACTTACCTCGGGGGAGGAGGGGGACCCCGGCCCTCGTTCATCCTCCGGTCAGAGCTATAGCCCCAGCCATCACGTGAGTCTCGGCTATGGCGCTCAGGGGGGCCGCCATGGCCATGACGCTCATCTGCATAGTGCTGTGGGTGAGACAGGGTGAAGCTCTAGCTAGGCCCTCAACTCCCAGGGCCCAGTGCTGGGGGTGTGGTGGACGTGGGCAGGAAGGAACGCTGCTTTCTGACTCCTTCTCATTACTGATGTCTCAGGCTTGTGTGACCCATAGGGCACAGCATAAACCACTGAGAGTGTCCCCGCCCTCCCAGGAACCCTCCTCTCCAACACCCGAGGCAGAGCCCACAGGGACCAAGTACTTGGCAGCCTACCACCCCCACATCTGCAGGCATTGGAGGGGACATGCTGTGCACTCTTGGACAGCTGCCACTGGAGTGCCCAGCCATGCCCTCTCCAGCCAAACTCAGGTTCCAACTGCGTGGCCTTCCTGGCCCCAAGGCCCAGCTCCCTACATGGAGGGCCACTGCGGAGCACAGGGACGTGAAGCCCCTCAGCCAGTGGGCACTGGGAGACAAAAGCCCCACTCACCTGCCCGTCGCGCTCACCCATGGCCATCCGGGACCCGTCCCTCCTACGAAAGGAACTCAGCTCACTGGGTGGCTCTGCAGACTATGCCAGCCTCTCAGCAGAACACGTATTCTGCCCCACCTCCCTGCAGAAGATCTGCCATGGCCGGGCCAAGGACAGGGTGCCTGGCCACCTGGGACCTGGGAGCCTTGTGGGCCCTCACTTCTCCCCACTACAGCACAGTTCTCCTTTCAGTCCCTGATGGAAGAGCTGGGAGTGGCGAGAGCAGGACCAGGTGGCTGGGCCTTAGGGAGGCGGGTCAGGTGTTCAGAAACCTAGAGACAACATGCCCAACCCCAATAACCAGGAAAGCCTTCCTTTACTCAGTATCGGGCCCGGGGCCTCTGTAGAGAGCAACACCTTCAGCTCTCTTTAATCCTGAGAAAGGGTCTTACCAAGTCACTTTAAAGTGGCCAGGATGGCCCGGAACTTACGATCCTCTTGCCTCTGTCTCCCAGAGTACTGGACTGACATATAACACCAGAACCAGACCATGGCTATCTTTGAAAGACCACATTCCTTCCTCAATAGGGGGACATGTCAGGTGGGTACCAGGCGTCTGGGGGGACCTTGAGAGGGGGACTGGGTGCTGGTGGGGGTCCTGAGCCAAGGGACTGCCATGCTTCCCTCCTCAGCCCACACTGAGGGCCCAGAAAAGACCATTTCCGGGCTCTGCACTGTGACACCCTGGACCCTATCAGAACCTGTCCTTGGCCTGGGATGGGACCACCACTAAAGAAGCCACTGACCTGTCAGTGGTGTGGTCCTGATACTGGCCCCGGTCACGGTGGCTGAAGTCATGGAAACGGTGATCAGGCCGGGGGAAGTCACTGCGGTACCTGTCTTCCAGGGCCATGCGCTTTCCTTCTGGCCAGTAGGCATCCTCTCTCCTGGTGGGGAGACTCCACTCATGACAGCCACCAAGGGAGGCGAGAAGAGTAACGGGGGGCAGGGCTCCTTCCAGGCCCCGCTGGCCAATCCCCACTCCCCTCATCAGTACTCTGATTTTCATAAAATGACCTTAAACTGCCAGGAGGCCAGCTGAGGCTGAGAGTCACAGGCTGCTTGGCCCTGACTCTGCATGAGCTCAGACACTGGGAAGTAAGTAAGACACCTGCCGCCTGTGTACACGCTTGTATGATGATGATGCGGTTCTCCGGTCCTTGTCCCTGTACCCTAGGCTACCCCAGGGCAGCAGGGAGCTAAAAAGGGCTTGGGGAGGGAGACTGCAGCTCTGGGAGGCTGTGGATAGAACTTGGAGACGCGTCATCACTGCCTCTGGCCTACGTGACCCAGGCTGACAGATGGCAGGAGGGTGCAGGGAGGGGTTGCAGGGTGCTCACCGGCCATCCAGGTCGTAGGGCCGCCGCAGGGCTGGCCGCCGCTCCTGCTCATAGCACAGCTGCTCCTGCTGGCGCCGCAGCTCCTCACGCTCGCGCTGGATGCGCTCCTGCTCACGCCGGCGCTCCCGCTCCACGCGCATGCGCTCCCGCTCCAGCCGCTCCCGCTCCATGCGCTCGCGCTCTAGGCGCTGCCGCTGGCAGTGGAGCTGCATCCGTTCATGCTCCAGCCGTGCCCGCTCCTTGCGCTCCTGGAAGGCCTCTAGCCACTGCTCCCGCTCCCGCTGCTCCCGCTCGCTGCAGAGCAGGGGACACAGGGCACACAGGGTCAGGCCGTGAGCCCAGCTCCACAGCACCAGCCCGGACGGGGAGGGGACCGCCAGCAGAGCTCTGCCTTTTGGAGATGCTGCACTGGACAGGATGGAGGGTGAGCTCAAGGCCAGCTGGGCAACTCAGCAAGACTCTCTCTTAAATATAAAAACTAAAAAGCAGGGCTAAGGATGGAGGTCAGTGTAAAGGTCATGAATCCAGTCCTCAGGATACATCAAGGAAAGAAGTTAGCTTGTCCTTGCAGTCCTGTGGATACAGCCCACGGCCTTCACACTGAACTACACCCCGAACGCTTTTTGGTTTTGGAACAGAATCTCACTAAGTCACTCAGACTGGACTCAAACTTGTGATCCTCCTGTCTCAGCTTCCCAGAGTACAGCGACCAGTCTGCTTCCAGAAAACCTGTGTCTGTCTCAGTGGTTTGGGAGGGGAGATGTGGGCATCCCAACGTGAAGCGGCATGAGGGTGACGCGGGGCTGACAGGTCAATTTCAAAACCTATGAGTACAGCGTGATACCTCTGCACTGCAAACCAACCAAAAACTGTTGCTCACACTCAATTCAATTGGGGCGGGGGGGTGGGGAGGGGACGAGGCTGGAGATGTATCTCTATATGGACATGCTACTACTGCAAGCACCGGCAGCTTCCAGCTGTTCTCTGGCCCTGGACTCTGACCCCAAGTGATTGACAAAGCTCTGGGTAGGCTGTGGCTCAGAGGACTCCACAGAGCAGACACAGGCTCTGGTGCCTTCTAGGCCACCTGCGGTGTGGAGAGGCAGCCGCCTTTGCCTCGCCTTGTTGGTGGGGTGCAGGCTCTGGGCCCCATGCTGGCTGGGGGACGGCTGGCCACTCTGGCCCTGCTCACCGCCGCCGCTCCGTCTCTCGGATCTCTCGCTCCCGCTGCCTCTGGCGCTCCCGCTCCCTCTGCTCTTTGATCTTGTCAAACGACAGGATGTCCCTCTTTTCTTTGCTTTCCGATTTGCGGTCCTGGCTCTTGGAGCTCTGTTTCCCAAAATAGGTTTGTCAGGGCTAGAAATAAGATTCTAAGTAGGGCTGCGGATGAACAGTAACACCCTGCACGCTGGAAGCAGCTGAGGACAAGGGTGCTTGAGGCAGCGGAGATGTACACATGCTGCATGTAGAGTGATGATACACCATCGGGCCCGTTCACATGCATGACTTTGTTTTAAACTTTGAGACAGCGCTTTGAGAAGTGGCCTGGGGTGGCCTCAAAGTTGCAATCCTCCTGCCTCAGCCTCCCATGCTGTTGGGATGACAGGTGTGCACAAAACTGGCTCAACTTCTATGTACCAATTTTAAAAATACATGTAATTTTTAAAAAACTTCAAAGAAGTGACTGTAATAAAACAATCCAAGTGGCATCCATGGATGAGGCTAAGTTGCTTTGGTCTGCGGGATCTGCTCTGGGGCGTGCACAGTGGGCCTCACACCCACCCTGGGAACCTTGTAGGGGCCAAGGACGCCTAAAGTCACATGAAACTAGGCCACCTGTGTGGCAGGGAATGTCAGCACAGTGCCATAACCACCCACTTGAGCAGTCCTAGACAAAGCTGCGGACCAGACATGTGCCACTCCCCACAGCTGGCCCAGGTCACAATGGCTTTAGACCAGGTGGTCAGAACAATGGGCTGTACTGACGCCCTGGAGGTGCCCAAAACCACAGGCCTGCGTCCACGTGGGACACAGGCTTCACTGTCCCCTCCCCTCCTCGTCCTCCCTAGTCCAGGGATGCTCCCAAACAGGCAGGCCTCCACATCACCCTGCAAGCTTCTGAAGAGCACAGAACCTGGGCTTCCCCTTCTGTCCTAGGCTGGTAACTCAGAGCTGGCATTTCTAATGAACCCCACAGCAGACTGGAAACACAGGGGGAAAATATAAGAATAAAAGTAGCCCAAGAGAAAGACAGACAAAGTTCAGAACAGAATTCACCAGAACAAGAAAGGAGGAAGAAACGAGAGCAGGGACACAACCCCACCAGTGACGGGCCAAGGGCATGGTGTGAGCTGCGGAGCCCCTGGGCTGCCATGGGAACAGCTGCGTCCTCAGCCTAGCCCTAGGCCCCCACACAGCAGCACTTTCAGGACTACACTGTCCTCCCCTCCTGCTGTGTTTGGTTTCTGTAGTAGCATCAGGGATGGACCCGAGGAGAGTTGAGCTATATTCAGCCCTCCCTTCCCCTCAACCTTTTGAAAATTTTAAGACTAAGTTCCCTAGGTTGGGCTAGAACTTGTCATCCTCCTGCTTCAGCCTCTAGGGAACTGGGGCTGGAAGAATGGCTCAGCAGTAAAGCGCTTGCCTAACAAGCGCTACATCCAGTGCTAAGTACCCACTTTGGTTCCCCAGCACCACATAAGCTGGGTGTGGTGGTGCACGCCTGTAATCCCAGCACTCAGGAGGCTGAGAGAGGAGGATTGTCCCGAGTCCTGGGCTATAGAGCGGACAAAAAAAAAAAAAAAAAAAAGAAAAAAAGAAAGACAGAAAAAGAAAAAATGCAGTCCCTTACTTAGATTGGGTGGCAGCATAGGCCTGTAATCTCTATTCTGGGAGGCTGAGGCAGGAGGATCACAATTTAAGAGTCCAGCAAAATCCTGCCTTCAAACAAACATAAAAACCCAGAGTGCTGGGAGGACCACTTAGCGTGAAGGCTCTGGTACTACAAAACGGAAAGAAAGCAAAGGTACCAGGCAAGTTACATGACCACATGAAGCTGCGCAGCCGGGGTAAGGCTGTCTTCCTCTTGCTTACTCAACACTAGACTTGAAAACCAACTAATGGAAACTCCCCCAGGTATGGGCCACCTTCCACCCCAAAGGCCGGGCCCGGGCTGCTCTGCTCTGCTGCAGGGCGAGCTGTTGTCTGTGGACTGGGCCGGCCAGGTGCCTGCAGGACCTGCTGAGAAGCCGGGATTTAGAAGGTCAAGAATTTATTGTTGTACCTGTGCACATCCTCTCACTTCAACTAAGAAAGTGCCTCCTGGGTACTTCAGTAAGTCTTAAAGACTTTCAGAGGGGAACCAGGTGCAGTGGCACTTGGCTGTGTTTATAGTAAGACATGCGGACTGCAAGTTCCAGGCCAGCCCAGAACATTCCAGTCTCCCCCCCAAGAGCCTTCAAGGAGGCATCAAGGCCGTTCCCTTCCCGGGCGGGGTGGCCTTACCCGGTCCTTGGATCTGCTGGTGGTCTTCACGCTGATGACCGGCTCGCCTTTGGACTTGTCCATCACCACTGTCCGCTCCGTCCCTCGGCTTCCTGTGCCAGATGTGGCTACCAGTCAGGGATGCGAGTGCCCAGGCCTGGCGCTGCCCCGCCTCCCATCTACCTCCTGTCCTTCTGCTTTCCAGACACAGCAGCAGGAAGATGGCCTCTGCCCGAGGACACCATGCCTGCCCCGCACGTCCTATGCAGCCTCTCCTTCCCTTCCCTCTACTTGCACCTGCTCAGGCCAGACCAGCAAGCATCCGGCTCCCACCGCAGCCACAGATGCACCCAGTGCTCCCCTTGTGGGAGAGCAGGCTCAGACTGGAGCAGTGAGCACAGGAGGGCTTGCAGCCCGAGAGAGCACACTCTCAGGAGATGGCAGTGAGCCAGCGCAAGTGGCTGCTTCTGTTGTGTTTGGTCATGGGGGTGGCTTATCCTGCTATACAACTTACTGGATCACACACAGATAGACAGCGTACAATGCAGTAAGTTAGTAGGATGACAACAGAATCGGTATCTGCCTAATACAGCTACTTCAGTGGGTACAGGGGCTGTGAGGTTGTTTTCTCTAACTTTCCTTTAAGTTAATGGAGTCTGGCTATATTGTATCACCCAGCAGAATCCCGATCTCCTGGGCTCCTTGATCCTCCTGCCCAGCAGCTGGGACTACAGGCAGGCACCATGCTCGTTCAGCTGTGTTCTGTCTATATTTGCTATGTGGCCTGGAAGCACCTCATGGAATTAAACCAGACTGGCTGCCAGAAGCTGCGAGGGCCCTACACACACTCTGGCCTTTGTGCTGCTGCCACCACCTCGGAGGACACAGGAGTGTGGGCCATCAAGTACAGCCAGCAGGGGCCATCTCAGGCTTCTGCTTAGCGGCTCCCGAGAGTGAGGCTCACCACATCCCGCCACACTCAACTCTCCTCTCAGCGCCCCAGCTTCCCTGGCTTGACATCCAACATGTCAAATGCCCCAGGTCACCTGACTTGGTGACTCTGGACCGACTCGTGGATCCCAGCTTGAGTTCATCTGGATCTTTCTCTTCCTTTTTAATGTCTTCAGGCTTTTTCTCCTCCTTTTTCTCTGTCTTCTCTTCCTTCTTGATTACAGTTCTGTGTGAAAAATGTAGTAATTACACTTGAATTCCGAGACCTATAATCGGCATAACCCACTAGGTACATATGGGTGCGAGCAGCCAGCATGAGGTGAGGGGAACTACTTGGATATCTTAGTCAGGGGACAGACCCCAGGCCCTGCACAGACTAGGGCGGCTCTCAGTCACTAAGCTCCACTCTCAAGACAGTCTTATGGCCTTGAACTCAGGGAAATCCTGCTGCCTCAGCCTCCTGAGTGCTAGGATTACAGGTGTGCGCCACCATGCACAGATTACATGGTGCTAGATAATCAAAGTTAGGGCCTTGCATTTGCTAGGTAAGTGCTTTAACTCCTGTGCTACTCTTCCAGCCCTGGAAGATGTTTCCTGAAGGGGGGAAAAATAAAAGCCTTTCAAAGGCTCCTCTATCTTCTAGGAAAACCGCGCAGGTTTGTTCTCCAGGAGACAGAGCTGCAGCCTTGTGTATGGGGGGCAGCTGGCTACCACAGAGCTGCACTCTCAGCCTGTTGCATCTTTTTTGAGAGAGGGCCTAAGTCATTTGCCCAGACTAGCCCTGAAGTCATGACACTCCTGCCTCCCTAAGAGCTGGGATTATGACATGTGCTGCCTAGAAAGCAGTTCCGTGCTAACACCTTATACTACCACAAACGTGCTACTTGGCAGAGGGGCTGGGCGGCCCTTGCCAGGGCACTTCCCTCTCTTGAGCTCCTTTTCATGACTACGGGAGCCTGGGGCCTCAGAAGTCTGCAGCACAGACACGGCAACCGCAGCACTTACGGCACTGAGCATAGGACCCAGACACCTGCTGGTCAGTTACCGTCACTTCCCTTTTCCCATAACACATCTGGGCTTTGGGACCAGAAAAATCAACATATAACATGTTCCTCACAACACAGAGAGCTCCGTGAACCCTTTCAACTATCCTCTATTCCACCAGCATTTTTGCTGGTCTGGCTGTCAAGGGGCACAGTCACTGAGGAAGCTGCTGGCCGACGGCCTGTGCTTCTGAGCAACCCAAAGCTTGGCTTCCTTCTCCTGAGGCCCCAGTGTAAACTGGGAAACAGCTATAGATCCAGACGGTGCCTGCAGCCATGTCTGCCCCATATATATACATAACGTATATATTATTATAACACACACACACACACACACACACACACACTATTCTTTCCCCTCCTTTTTC
This sequence comes from Ctenodactylus gundi, assembly GCA_004027205.1. Taxonomy (NCBI): domain Eukaryota; kingdom Metazoa; phylum Chordata; class Mammalia; order Rodentia; family Ctenodactylidae; genus Ctenodactylus; species Ctenodactylus gundi. The sequence goes on from PVKB01004546.1 coordinate 132,216, forward strand.
TTTAGGCAGTGCTGGGGATGGATCCCGGGGCATCTGCCCTATGCTATATATCCCCAGTTCACCTTTTTTTTTTTTTTTTTTTTTAAGACGACGTCTTGCTTTGTTGCCCAGGCTGGCCTTAGACTCAGAACAATCTGCCTGGCTCATCCTACTGTTAAGCCCAGCTTTTTTTTTTTTTTTTTTTTAATGTGGTGCTGGGGAACAGAACTCAGGTACTCAGCATTTGCTAGGCAAGCACTTTAACCACTGAGCTACTCCTCCAGCCCCCACTTTTTGGTTTTGATTTTTAGACAAGGTCTTGCAATATCACTAAGTTGCCTACCCTGAGCCTGAACGTTAATCCTCTTGCCTTAGCCTCCCAAAGCGCTGGGATGACAGGCCTTGTTCTCTGGCCCAGCTCCACGTGCTTCCTTCCAGTGTAAAGAACAATGGCCAGTGGAATTACTAGAGGTGACAGGTCCCTGGCAGAGGCTCAGTTTTTAGAAGCCAGTGTCCATGCTTTGTCATACCCAGCCCCTGCCTCGTTACCATAATCAGTCTCCTTCTGAGGCTGTGCCCCGGACACCTGGCTAGGGCTGCCTCCCAGAAAGTGAAGGCTCATGTAGAACTATACACATGGCAGGCCTGCTGTAGGAGACCTGAGCCCGCTGCCACTGCTGCTGGGACCTAAACCACCTCCATCTGTATGAAATGTCACAGGCCCTGTGTTCCTGCCACTGGGTGACAGCCCCTGAATCCTGGTACCCCTGCAGAGATGTTGAGTTTTTTTGAGAAAGGTTGGCCTGGCAGGCTGGTACTGGCTATTCATGTGGCTGAGAGAACTGCCTGATACTCAAGTGGAGGAGGAGGCTGCTCTGCGGCCCAAGAAGCTAGGGTGGGCCCAAAATGGAACTACCCAAGACCCACGCAGGGGAGGAGATAGTTCTGTGGACTGAGAAGGTAGACTGGGGCCTGGAATGGAACTGCCTTAGACACACTTGGGCAAGGAGCTCCTCTGTGGCCCAAGAAGTTGGACCACTTCAGCCTGGAATACTCACAGCTGCACAGTGTCCTTCAAATTTTGGCCACTCAGTCCTTAGGAGCGATACACTTAGAAGGCCACCTGTGTCTGTTTTGAAAGTGACACAGCTGAACACAGGCCTGAGCTGAGGTACAGCACCATGGTGTGCTGCCACCCGTCCTCTTCCCGCACCCCAGGGAAAAGGTTGGTAAAAAAACCCCCAAAAAAACACAAAATACTTTACTTTTCAATTTTGACTTCCACAGGACAGTGCTTGTCCACGCCTGGTAACTTCTCCTTCTTCACTTCACACTCTTTCCTGTCAGACAGCTTCTTCCCCACAGGTTCGTTTTTGGCCTAAAACATGACAAGAGACAGAGGTGACATGGTGACTGCAGCACATGGCCTGTCAGCTCCATGACCCCCAAGAGACAGACCTGGCCTTACCTTCTCCACGGAGATCATCCTCCCATGTAGTTCAGTCCTGTGCAGGTGGTTGATACACTTGGTGGCCTCATCAGACATTGACATGGTGACAAACCCATAGCACCGGGCCCCAGGACTGCGGGCATTTGTCACCACTTTGGCCCCAACAACCTTTAAGAAAAAGAGCACCTGTTTCTCTCCTGTGGAAACCACAGAATTTGGTAAAATTTGTGGCAGCTGAAGATGCCAAAGCCACTTCTGCTGTTTGTGGCTTTTAAACAAACTGAAAGTTCTTTTCTTTTCTTTTTCAGACAGGGTCTCACTTGTAGCCCAGACTGGCCTTGAACTCCCAACAATCCTCCCGCCTCAGCCTCCCTAGGGCTGGGATTACAGACATGTACCACCACGCCTGCCTTTCGTGGTGCTGGAAAATGAACTCAGGTACTCAGTGTGTGACAGAGCACTTGATAGGCACACACTTTAACTGCTGAGCCATTCCTCTAGCCCATTTGGGATAACGGGTCTCGGCCACTACCCCTGGACTTTTAAAAACCGGAAATGAGAACCAATTTAAATGACAGCATGAAACCAGCCCTCCAACTTTTCTCCTGGGTGCTGGAGAGAGGACCCGGGGCTCCAATCCCCAGCAAGGCAGATGGGCAATCACTGAGACACACCCCTCCCGGAGACTGAGCATGGTACAGGGAGCACCTACCTTCCCATACTTGCTGAATAAGTTCTTGAGGTCAGTGGCACGCGTGGTGGAAGACAGTCCACTGACCCACAGATTCCGTCCCGAGCTGCTGCCAACGCGACCTAGAGTGACAAGGAGGCTGTCACAGGAGCCTGAAGGGGACGGGAGTGGAACTGCCCAAGACCCACTCAGGTAGAGAAATGATTTTGCGGCCCAAGAAGCTGGGTGGGACAGGCCTGGATTACTCAAAGCTGCATCACACTTTTCAAAGGACTACTCAGTCCTTTGGACTGAGATAATACTATGGCCCTGCATGCTGAGAACAACCAGAGCTCTCTGACCTCGAGTCTAATCACTGCTAGCACTTGGGGCAGGAGCAGGAAAGTTAAGAAGCGATTCTGGAATTATTCTCAGGATGTAAAACTCTTTTGTTATTTTGATTTTTGTGACAGCATCTCTTTATATAATCCAGGCTAGCCTTGAACTACATGTAGTCCGGGCTGGCCTTGAGTCTGAGATCCTCCTGTCTCAGCCCCATGGTGCTGGGACTCCAAGCCTGTAGTACCAAACCCAGCAGGACTGAAGGGTCTCAGGATGACTGATTCTCAACTAAGACAACAGCACTTGTACTAGAAATGAACAGAAACAAGTGTGATTATCAGTGTCTCATAATCAGAGGTCCTCAACTCTAGGAATGTGGACCAGGCCACCCAGAAGGATGGGTATGCAGATGGTGTGAAGGAGGTAAGCAGCCAGGAAAGCCCTGTCCACAACCAGCACGCTGTTAGGCTCCAACGCTGCTGCTGATCGACAAGGTGGAGTTTTGCTCTCCAACAAAATGCCACATAACAAGTACCCCCACCCCATCCCTGGGAGAACAGTCTTCACTTAAACTGGCCTCTGGTGTTAAAAAGGTTGAGGATCACTGGCATAAAGGATGGCTGAGATAAAGACACAAACCACAGACGCTTGTGGACACTGGAAACCCGCCAGAAACTGCTAGGTGGACAATGCCACAGCCTATGGTGGAGGACCAAAAGGACTGGCAGCTGGTGAGATGCCGCTAGCCCCTCCCCATACCAGAGGCTCCCAGTCACAAGGGGGCGGGGGGAGGTCCTACCTTTTTCATCTTTAATGACTGGCTTTATATCTTTCTCTTCCTTAAAAGAGCTAGAGACAAAACTCAGTGTTACTCACACAGGAAAACGAGAACAAAGTAAATTAAAAGTATGGTATGTGCTAAGGCTTAATACCTACCAGGACACTAGCCTTACATAAAACCTCAACAGGCACCTGTGCAAGCTTATGTGGGAAAATCTGACCGAATGAATGTCAGATTCCTAAGCCTCAATTCAACTGAGCTGAAGGTAACAATTAACGACAATTTAAGAACACAACCGTGATAGGTTGAGAAAAAGGAGTAAAATCACCCGTTAAGATACACAAAGAGAAACGAAACATCGTGGAAGTAAAACTAGCATTTCGGCAGTCTGGCCGGCCAATGGCAGAACACACGGCTCTACGTGCGCCATTACATGACCCATGAAAGGAGATAGCGTCTGGTCTAAAACTGAGAAACAACAAACCTCATTTTCTGATCAGCACCCTCACTGGCTGCGGACTCTTTAGGAGCCGGAGGGACTTCATTACAAGCTTCCAACTCAAACTTCTTCACGTCTTCCTTGCTATCTCGGGGCTCTGGGCTCGGGGCTTCCGTGGGCACTTCCGCCAGCTCCGGGCCGGAGGCCTCCCGCAGCTCAGAGGCTGTGCTACTCTGCTCAACTGGCTCCTCTAGCCCTACAGGCTCCCAGTCCATGCGCGCGCCTTCGCCCTGCAGCTCCGCGGGCTCCCTTTTCACTACCGCTAACGGGGCGTCTGCCTCGCTCCACTGAGCGCGTGTTGACTCGCTGGCCAAATCTAAATCTCCCTCCTCTTCCTCCTCCTCCTCTTCCTCCTGCTCTTCCTCCTCTTCCTCGTCCGGGTGCGTGCTGCTGCCAAAAAGGTCCTCTTCTTCCGACG